>SJYC01042466.1:0-130689 GCA_006408675.1 Madoqua kirkii
TCATAATTCTGGCCTTTCAGTCATTATGAGAATTAAGTGACTTATTTCACTTTGAACTGTATTTGTGACAGAGTTAGCATTCAGTAAGGAATAACTAGTATGACAGCCCCTGGCCCCCACCCAGTCAGAGCCAGTTTGGTGGTGAGGATGTAGTGCATAGTTGTCCCATGTTTTGGGGCAGTCATTTCTGGCTTAGGGCCTTGCAGATCAAGACTGACATTGACCTCTCTGAATATCTTATTAGATCATAGATGGCAAGAGAAGAAAGTATGGTCAAAAGCTGACATGTTCCTAGAATATTGAGAGAACATGAATTCTAAATACAAAAAAAAAATGCAGATCATATGAATAAATAGGCTCCAGTTAATCAAGGATTTAAAAGTTAAAGTGAGCTTTGGGCAGAATGAACTGATCAGAGGGGAAAAATAGAAAGCTGTAAGGAAACCTGTAAACAAACAATTTGAGCAAGAAAGGGAAGTTTTCAATGAAAGAAGGAAACAGAGGCCAAGACAAACCGACTTGTTTGTAATAGTAATAATCACTTACATTTTTGGAGTGCTATATAGTTTCCCAGGTGGTGCAGCGGTAGAGAATCTACCTGCAACACAGGAGATGACAGGAGACCTGGGTTCAACCCCTGGTCAGGAAGATCCCTTGGAGAAGGAAATGGCAACTCACTCCAGTGTTCTTGCCTGGGAAATCCCATGGACAGTGGAGCTTGGCATGCAACAGTCCGTGGAGTCACAAAAGAGTTAGACCTGACTTCTTGTTCATTCGATAAGTCGTGTCTGACTTTGGACACTGGATCCCATGGACTGCTGCATACCAGGTTTCCCTGTCCTTTACTATCTCCCAGAGTTTGTTCAAACTCATTCATATCCTTTGAGTCGATGATGCCATCCAACCATCTCATCCTTTGCCACCCCCTTCTCCTCCTGTCCTCTATTTTCCCCAGCATCAGGGCTTTTCCAGTGAGTCGACTCTTTGCATCAGGTAGCCAAAGTATTGGAGCTTCAGCTTCAGCATCAGTCTTTCCATGAATATTCGTGGTTGATTTCCTTTTGGATTGACTGGTTTGATCTCTTTGCTGTCCAAGGCACTCTCAAGAGACCCTTAGTGACATGACTTAGCAACTAATCAAACAAACAAAACAAATTGTTTTGGGCTTTCTCATGTTTTCTTCCTCACTTATTTTTTGATAGTCCCAGTGTAGGAGAAATTCTGGGCAGAAGCTGTTATCCCAGTTTTACAGATGATGAAATTGAGACACAGAGTGCTCTAGTGATTCTGCAAAAGGGTACAGTTGAAGAGAAAAAAAGAGATGGAGCTCCATCCCAGCTTTTCTCAATCCCAAATCCAGTGTTCTTTCTTCTCTGCCTCCACTTTGAGAGAGACAAGGAGAGATGCTTGTTACTCTGGATGAGAAAGCCAGATTGAAGAAATAGGAAAAATGACTTTGGTGAGTGGATGAGCCTATTTAGGAAAAGTGAAGGTTGTGAAACCTGAAAAGGTCAGGCCAACATACTGTGCAAAAGACAAAAGAGTTTAGGAGAAGGGAGTTATCATTTTACTTCTTTATATTTTTCTTTACTTTCCAAAGTTCCACAATAAAGTGAATTACTCAGAACAGATGCTATAGGAAATAAAAAATTAAAGGCTTTTAATTATATTAAGAACTAATAAATGTAAAAGGGTAAAGATCATCACCATAAGGGCCAGAGGTATACCCTTACTTTCTTAGAAAATCATTGGGTACTGGTTACTCACATACAATCACATGTGTGTATTTGTGGGTTATGTGTGTGTATGGGTGGGTATAACCTGGGTTCTAGCGTGGGTTAAGAAACACAAAACCAAATTAAAATTGGAGGGGATTTTGAAACATAATTAAGAAGAGTATAGTGAATAACCCCAGGTCTTAAAGGCAGATTCTAAGCTGCCTCTAACAAGAAAGTGGTCACTGCAGGGCAGAGGCTGCCATTTGAAAGATCACAGAGGACTGGAAAGACGTCTGAGGGCCAGCTTCTAACCTTTTTTAAAAAAGAGATGATGACTGAAAGTTACAAACTCAGGAGCATAAATGTTACAGTGGAAAAATATTGAACGTCCCAGGCTTTTTCCAGATCCTTAAAGAGACCAGGCCTTGGCAACCATCAAAATGGCCTTTTAAGGAACAAACCCTATTAGAACTGTGGTTTTCTGAGAAGGACAGGCTTGGCAGACTGTAGGCAACTGATATGTGTAATTAAGAAGAAGTAATGAAAGTTTTAGATTCTGACTTCCCTGGAGAGTCTACCTTTAAAAAGAAAAATGAGGCGAGGTGAATAGACGGTACTCAGAAGGGAGCAATGGGCAGTGGCGGCTGGCCCTGGAGAGGCTGGAAGCGTGACTGCCTCTCGCCCGGGGACACTTGAACTCAGCCTCTGTTCTTTCCTCGACAAGGTGAGATGGTGAGGCCAGTGCTCGGCCTGCCCCTTGGGGACTCTTCTCCTGGCTGAGGGGTGGGGGTGTTCCTCCAGAGGTGGCTCTGCAGCTGTGGTGTGGAGAGCAGCCCGCTTACAGCCTCTGCAATTCCTGCCACACCTCCCGCGCCCCGCTTTATATTTGCCCCCACGCCTCCCACTCCCTGCCCACCCATGCACTTGATCAGTGATTTCTAAAATGTGTCCTCTGGACCCTCTTCCCAGAAAAACCCACTTTCGAGCCAACTCCTCCAACTCCACACCAGAGGTTAGGCATGGAGGCCATGAAGGCCAGGTTCAGAACCCTTGCCCTAGGCCCTATGTCCAGGACACACCCTGGCACATATTCCTCCACTTCTTTGTCTGTAGAAAGGAGTGGGTTATTGTGAAGAATCTTCCTTGAGGCTCCAGCTCCTGTGTTCTTCCAGGTTCAACCACCCTTATGGGTTCGATTACAGAATGGTTATGAAGGCTCGAGGTCAAGTGCAGGGCTCCAGGCTCTCTTTGCTGTGGAATCAGGCATTATGGCTGTTTCTCCAAGTGCTGACAAGCTCGGAGCTGATACTAGAGCACAAATGGCTGAAGGAGCAGGCCGAATTGAAGTTCAAGACGGTCTAAGCAAGTGATGTAGGAACCTCAGCCATCTGGCCAGACATGAGCCAGTCAGCACGGCCGCTTGCAGGCGAGGGGACTGGAGTGCTTTGAAAGTAGTGGATGTGATTCAGACAAAGTAGATTCTGGGCTAAAGTTTTAGATTCTGACTTCCCTGGAGAGTCTACCTTTAAAAAGAAAAATGAGGCGAGGTGAATAGACGGTACTCAGAAGGGAGCAATGGGCAGTGGCGGCTGGCCCTGGAGAGGCTGGAAGCGTGACTGCCTCTCGCCCGGGGACACTTGAACTCAGCCTCTGTTCTTTCCTCGACAAGGTGAGATGGTGAGGCCAGTGCTCGGCCTGCCCCTTGGGGACTCTTCTCCTGGCTGAGGGGTGGGGGTGTTCCTCCAGAGGTGGCTCTGCAGCTGTGGTGTGGAGAGCAGCCCGCTTACAGCCTCTGCAATTCCTGCCACACCCCCCGTGCCCCGCTTTATATTTGCCCCCACGCCTCCCACTCCCTGCCCACCCATGCACTTGATCAGTGATTTCTAAAATGTGTCCTCTGGACCCTCTTCCCAGAAAAACCCACTTTCGAGCCAACTCCTCCAACTCCACACCAGAGGTTAGGCATGGAGGCCATGAAGGCCAGGTTCAGAACCCTTGCCCTAGGCCCTATGTCCAGGACACACCCTGGCACATATTCCTCCACTTCTTTGTCTGTAGAAAGGAGTGGGTTATTGTGAAGAATCTTCCTTGAGGCTCCAGCTCCTGTGTTCTTCCAGGTTCAACCACCCTTATGGGTTCGATTACAGAATGGTTATGAAGGCTCGAGGTCAAGTGCAGGGCTCCAGGCTCTCTTTGCTGTGGAATCAGGCATTATGGCTGTTTCTCCAAGTGCTGACAAGCTCGGAGCTGATACTAGAGCACAAATGGCTGAAGGAGCAGGCCGAATTGAAGTTCAAGACGGTCTAAGCAAGTGATGTAGGAACCTCAGCCATCTGGCCAGACATGAGCCAGTCAGCACGGCCGCTTGCAGGCGAGGGGACTGGAGTGCTTTGAAAGTAGTGGATGTGATTCAGACAAAGTAGATTCTGGGCCGCTTGCAGGCGAGGGGACTGGAGTGCTTTGAAAGTAGTGGATGTGATTCAGACAAAGTAGATTCTGGGCAGAAAGTACCACCTCATGCCTCTCCCAGTCTACGCCAGCTGACTCCTGGACTTTTGTCTAAGGCTCTGAGGACAATGTCTAACCAGAGACAAATTCTCCTTTGGGACCCAGAGTAAGGATTTCTTTAGGTTTCTGAGAGGACTCCCCTCCCCTCCCAACAGAAGGGACAATCAGGAACTTTGTATTTTTACTGGGTGTCAGACAATGCTTTTCCAAGCTGCTTGGGGCCAGCATCTTTAGGATTTCTAGGCTGGAACCCCTGTGGCTTTTAAACCAAAGCAAACTTAGAAATTTTGAATAATGCCTCTGGAGGGAAAGGCCAGAGCCCCTTTAGCTCTTCCCAGATCATTAGCCCACAGGAGACAGTGGCCAGGTCTTTGACGTCATGGGGCCTTGGGTTCAAAATCCTGAATTTGCCGCTTGCCACCAAGTGACCTTGGATTAGGCATTTCAGTTTTTGGTTCTGGTTTCCCCTCTTGTGTGAAGTGCAGGTTATGTGAAGGTTCAATGAGGCAAAGTATTACATAAAGTACCTGGAACTTTAGCTCCCGAGCCTCTGCTGTCCATAGCCTAGGAACAGGGCCGGGGAGTTCTCAGTAGGGCAGGACAGCGGAAAAGGGATGCTCCTCATTGGTCTTCTCCGTTTTCCAATTCTCCTACACAAACGCCTTCCCCAGCCTATCCCTCAGTGATCCTTCACTCCAGCTCTCATGCACAGAGAAGAAGCAGTACAGAAGCTGGGAGTGGTTTTTTTTTTTTTTCCCCGAGTATGAGAAAGGCAGAGGAAGTGTGTGAAACCTGGTGGCCTAGCGTGACCTTGGGGAGTGGGAAACGTTTCTAAATTGGTCCTGAAGATAGTGGGTTGGGAGTATGGATGCGCTATCCAAAGAGAGCTGAGCCTGGGATCCCGACATTATTAGAGACAATGGCAGCAGCAAAGAGAGAGGGAGAGCCAGAAAAAGAGTGACAGAAGGAAAAAGAAGAAAGTGGCACATCCAGGACATCCGCTTCAGCAGTTTCTTTGGCTTCTCTTCCCCTTTGTGGGCTGAGGATGAAAAATACAGGGAGCGCGAGAAAATGGGAGAGGGGGCAGAAAGGAAAGGGCTGTAAGGAGGTTCCCCTTCCCAGACCCTGGGGACGGGACCTATGTGGGCAGAGTGTCAGTCTGAGGTCTGACTGTAGCCCCCCAAGAGAGGGGACACCCCCACTCCCCCGCCTGCCCACCTTGCCTGCCTGGCTGATGATGACAAGGATGGAGTCATCTGCAGTTTTGGCAGACTTCCGGGGAGAGTCAGAGAGCGACAGCTGCTCTCCTCCACCCTGGGAAGTTCTGTCTGGACTCCAGGGGTAGTTTTTGCAACCTCTTGGTGGAGGTCAGCCAGCCTGTCCACCAGGCCAGCCTCTCCTGGGCTTCTTTGGACATCATAGCCACGGGCCAACCTGCTGCCCGGCAGACATGTGCTGGCTGCAGCCTGCTCCATGCCCATCTCTCTCTCAATCTTGCCTCTAAATGGTGGCAGACAGACATTTTGGGAAGGAATTAAGCATTATGAGTTCATTGAATGTCAAGCATTCAAACGGCAAATAGAAATCACCTTGGACTTTTTTTTTTGGTTTTTTCACGGTGTCTACCGGTCGCTTAGGCAATCCAGGGTTAATTTTATACAGAATGAATGCTGTGTGCGAACCTCTGAGTTTAGCACCTGCAGGCTGGTGGGTTATTGGTCTTTGTGAAACCCTTCTGTTTCCATGGGAGAAGAGGTGCATGTGTTGAAGGCACTGGGTTCTGGTCTCCCTTTGGTGTCCAAATCAGGGAATCAGGGGTGGAGATGAGGTGGGCGTGGAGGCAGGGACCGCCTCCGGGTTCCTCCGTGCCGCTGGGCTCCAGCCTGGATGCAGCTGGAGCACAGAGCTGCTGCCAAATGAAGCCGTGCTCTCTGCTGCTTGCTGTGTGAAAGAGCCAGCCCGATGCGTGCGCGTGCATGTGTGTGTGTGTGTGTGTGTGTGTGTGTGTGTGTGTGTGTGTGTGTGTGTGTGTGTAAGAGACAGAAAGATGCAGAGACAGAAAGACAGAGAGAAGATGAGAATATGAATGAAAAATCATTCCTTCGCGGGATACAAGAAACCTTAGAGAACATTCCCTGGGGCACCAATTCCATTTCTTTGTGGGGCACCAGGATATTTGAAATGCTGCCCAGGTGATTCTGATGGACAACCAGGCTGCAGAATTGCCCCCTAGACCTGCGCCCTGGCTGCTCTCCCCCACCTGCTCCTTTGTCTCCGTTGCTGTTTATCACCCACACGGCCCTTTGCAGCATCTACTCCAAGTGATCGAGTCCTCGGTTTCTTTGAAACTCCTGGCCATTCTTGTCTGCCTGTCCAGTGGACCTGTGTTTCTAAAAGACATGGTGGATTGGTTAAATAAATGCTCTTAACCCTGTAATTTTATGCACATGGCTCTACATGCTGAGGAAATAACGGCTCTTAGATTTGTTATTCTAAGTGGATTGTTCAAATCGCCCAGAGGGAAAGAACTTTCTCTAATTTTAATAGAACAAGTGTTTATTTAGCTATTCAGTTAAAATAGTCAACGTTTTTACTTTTGATTCCTTTTTCTGCTATATTTCAAAATATACACTAAAGGAACTTGGAAATGTGTTGGATTCATAGGTTCTCGCACGTTTCCTTGGCACGTCCACCCGTTACCAACTGAGACATATCCTCCACTTTGTCTGCCTTGCACCTCAGGTCTCCAGCAATGTCCTTTCCCTAAATTATCATGTCTTTCTCACCCCCTCTCCCCGAAGACCTCAATTTGCTCTCTTTGTGACCTTCAAGCTCTGCTTCCTCCATTTCACTTGGATCCCGTGACTTGACCATGTGGAACCTTGTTGCTTCTCTCCCCTCTCTGCTCGACCACTGAAGTTTCCTCACTCTCTGTTTTAATATCTCCACCACGACCCATCAACTTGCAGTCGTGTCTGCTTTTTCTGTTCTGTCACTCACACTACTAAGAGAGGATAACAAAAGTCCCAGAAGTCTCATTTCACTTGCCATGCTCAGAGTCCTTCCTTCCAAAACACCATCATCCCTGAAGGATAGGGATGACCAGCCTTTGTCTGCGAGCCCCAGAGTCACATGCTCACCTTGTCCTGAAAGCATCACCTCCCCAGGCATTCACTCCAAATCACTGTACAGTCCATGGACTCCTGACACCTGGCTGAAAAAGTCAGCACTCTCTGATGTACGTGTCCACCATCCTCCTCCTAACGCAAACGGTCATGTCTGTCTTTTGTTTGCTGGAAACTGCAAGGGGCCTCCCTTCCGTCTTTCATGATGTGGACAAGACTTTTTATTTCTGGCCCAGTCTGTCTTTTCATTAGAAGTTCTGCTGTCACGTTCAAGTCTCCTCTCCTGACATGATGAAATCCTGTCTTCCCACGGCTTCTTCACTGCTGCTTTCAATGGTGACTTTTTAGGTGGTTGCCCTAAATCCTTTATTTCTCCAAAGTGACATTCATTTTCTCCCAACTCAGTCCTCCTTTCTGAAGTCCCCATGTCTCTCTCTCAGAGCCTCAGGGCTGGCACTTCCGGGAGCCTATACATCTCCCCAGCGCCCTGTCTCCAGCCCTCATGGGCTCTGTCTTCAGAACATTTTCACATATGATTCTTCCTTTCCACAAAAACGCTGGGCAAGCCTCGTGTTAACAGATCATGCACCTTGAAGCTTAACTGCCCAACACTGTCAGTTCCTAGCAGTGAAACCTTTGAAAAAGTGTCTGACCTCTGAGTGTCCGTTTCCTTACTCATATAATCGGGGTAATAATAGTATAGCTGTTTCAAAATGTTTGGGACTTAAATTACTAAATATCTCTGAAGTGTTTAAAACCATGCCTGGGGCATTGTGAGAGTCCACCAAATAAATGTTCAATGCTACTATGACCTCACATCTGTGGCTCTCAGCAGCAGACCACGTGGCCTCTTGGGAGGCAGTTGGCCACATTTGGAGCTAGTTTTGAATTTTATGACCAGGGAGAGGAGGGCTACTGTCACTTAGTGGGTGGAATCCCCAGATGCTGCTCAGTTCAGTTCAGTCACTCAGTCGTGTCTCTTTGCAACCCCATGAACTACAGCACGCCAGGCTTCCCTGTCCATCACCCACCCCTGGAGCCTGCTCAAACTCATGTCCATCAAGTCGGTGATGCCGTCCAACCATGTCATCCTCTGTCATCCCCTTCTTCTCCTGCCTTCAATCTTTTCCAGCAACAGAGTCTTTTCCAATGAGTCAGTTCTTCATATGAGGTGGCCAAAGTATTGGAGCTTCAGCTTCAGCATCAGTCCTTGCAATGAATATTGAGGACTCATTTCTTTTAGGATTGACTGGTTTGATCTCCTTGCAGTCCAAGGGACTCTCAGGAGTCTACAGTGTCTTGTAAGGCATGGGACAGCCCCCGGAAACAACAGTCCAGCCACAATGTCAGTAGAAACTCTGCCCTGCATCTTGGCCCAGACCCTGCCACCGCCTTCTCAAGGTGTAATCTAGTGTCTGCTTCTGTTTTATTCCTCAAGCCTCAGGTCTTTGGAAGACTGTGTATCACCTGGTTTCAGTGACGTACTGATTCCCATGGTTCTGAAATCTCCATTTCCAGCATTCTAATGGTATCTCCAGTGGTTTTTCAAAAAAAAAAAATCTTCCTTGGAACATCCTCCCAATATTAGAAGATGTTAAAGAAAAAAACATTAGATTTTTTTTTATTGGAGTATAGCTGCTTTACAATATTGTGTTAGTTTCTGCTAAACAGCAAAGTGAATCAGCCAGATATATACATATGTCCACTCTTTTTAAGATTCTTTCCCATATAGGTCATAGAGAGGGTTGAGTAGAGTTTTCTGTGCTATACAGTAGGTCGTTATTTTCTGTGCTGTGCTCAGTCATGTCTGACTCTTTGTGACCCCATAGACTGTACCCCGCCAGGCTTCTCTGTCCGAATTTCCCAGGCAAGAATATGGGGTAGGTTGCCATTTCCTCCTCCAGGGCATCTTCCCAACCCAGGGATCAAACTCGCATTTCCTGTGTCTCCTGCACTGCAGGTGGATACTTTACCCGTGAGCCTTCCAGGAAGCCCAGGTCATTATTAGTTATCTATTTTATACATAGTACTGTGTATATCCATCCCAATCTCTCAATTTATCCCCCTCCCTTACCCCCGGTAATCATGTTTATTTTCTACATCTGTGACTCTATTTCTGTTGTGTAGATAAGTTCACTTGTACCCATTTTTTAGATTCCACATGTAACCTATATCATATGGTCCATGCACTTGTCGGACTTACTCCACTCAGTATTCCGGCATCCTGATGATGTCTCTAGTGGCTTTTCAGAGGGATCTCCCCAGGCACATCCTCCCCAAATGGGAAAATGTTTAAGGGAAAGCATTAGCAAAAAAAGACCCCTGCCTTCTCCGTTCAGATGGCCGCACTTACAACGCTGCCGCGTTGCCAGTGGCACACTGCCCTGGCCCGGGTTCCCACCGGCTGTCTCCCCTGGAGCCCCGCCTCCAGCCACGCCACTTCCGGCCAGTGTTTCCTTTGATCCTCATTTCCGTTTCATGGCTTATGCCTAGTGCAGGACTCAGGCTCCCTTGCCTGCCTCCCCTCCTCGCCTCCGTCCTTCACACGGCGGCTAGAACTGTCTTCATTAAACACCGTTTTCCCCTGCTCAAGAGTCAACAGTGGCTCCCCATTACCACTTATTAGCAAAAGGAAATTCACCCACGGAGCCCATCAAGGCTTGACCTCCCTGTTGCTTGGGACCCCGACCCCGGCGGCCGTTAGCCTTGGTATTACTGCCCACTCCCCAGGTCTCTGGGCGCTTACCTGTCTGATCCCCCCTCACCCCGTCCTGTCTTTGCTACTTGGCATCTTATAATCTCCCGCCCTGGAAGGCCTTCTCTCTCTCTTTTTTTTTCCCCAAACAGCTCCATCACCTCATTCAAAGTCTGGCTCAGTTTTGAACTCTCTGAGGAAGCTTCCTGAATAACCCACCATATTCTCCCGGTTCTCTCACTCCAACTCTCGTTTTGGTCTTAAGTACGTATTAGATTCGGTCTACGTTAGTTTACACCCGCTGAGCTGTATAAGGAATCCCTAAGTATCTGTGTGTACATGCTTCATTCCCTCCACCTTTTTTTCGTCGAACTTCTATTTTTTAAAGCTAATTCCCACAGCTCAAATAAAGTACATTGGGTATTGTAGGACTTCAATAAATGATGTCTCTGAAACTGTCTTCTCCGCCCCACCCCTTTTGAGGGGACTCCAGGAGGAACTCCAAAATTGTATTTTATGGGTGACTTTAAAATAACCTTCTCTTCTTTTTCTGGTTATATTGGTGTTGGGAGGAAGAGGAGGAGGAAGATGGAGGGGGGAAATTTGGTTTTGCCAAGCACAGCCAACGAAACAGCTCTGCTAAAGAGTCAGCTATCAAGAGCAAGGATGTGGTTGTGAGAAAAAACACACTAGTGCCTCGGCCCCGGGCACTTGTAATCGAGATGCTTCTTGGGGATAAGAGGAGAAATTGGAACCCTAAAACACTGTGCCTGCCAGGTGCTTTAACTTCTGAGGGTAACACCTAGCTATTGCTTAGCATTTTGCACCTAACAGAACATTTTTCCCCCATTTTGTTGAGAGATAATTGACATCCATCATTGTATCCATTTTAGGTGGATGATGGTTTGATTTGCATATATTATGAAGTAATTACCACAATAGGTGCAGCGAACATCCATCTTCTCACATAGTTCTCATGAAAGGAAATGGAAATAGCAAGGAATGAAAGGGAAAAAAAAACCCTTTTGGGATTCAGAGCTTGCAGAACTTTCTCTGCTAACTTTCCTGTATGTCATGAAGCAATATTAGTGTGATTTAGGAGGTAGATGAAGACATTTCATTCTGCAGCCGAAGGTTGAAACTGAGGGCTGGAGAGATGAGGGACTTGCCTCTGGTTCTCATGACTGTTGTAAACTCAGGGTTCTCCCTGTGGGGCCCAGTGCCTCATCTTACTTTGTCAGCTAAGGTGTTAGGGGTCACGCATCCCATTCTGTTGTGCTTATCAAGGTTGGACTGCTGGGGGATTCCTGGATGACATTAAAGCCTGGGGAAAGGAAAATGGGGGTTTTAATGAACTTCCAGTTAGTGCTGTTGTCAACCCTACACTTTAGTCCTAATCTCCATAGGCCTCTTCATGACAACCTTAAGATCAGTGCTGTCCTGTAGGACTTTCTACCATGAAGGAGATGTCTTATATCTTTTCTGTCCAATGCAGTAGCTCTTGACCACACATGGCAAGTGTGCTTGGAGAGTTTCAGTGTAAATAATCACAGGTGGCCAATGGTTCCCCATTGGGCCTCGAAGCTCTAGAGTCGCTCTTTCCTTATACTCAACAGAGTCAGTAATTCGTCTAATCTGAATTTTTAATCTCATCTGCCTTCCCTTTTTACCTCTTGGGAGGTCCCAGTTCACCATGAAGAGCTGAAGGTGGGAGCTTGCTGGGGAGCAGTGTCATCAGAGCCTGGACCATCTGTAGGAGAGAGGCGAGTGTTGAGAGCCACCTGCCGTCCCGGGTAGGGAAGGTTTACAGAGAACGAACCACCAGTTCCTGGGTCCCCTCCCTGTCCCCCGCCCTCAGCAGCCCCAGGCCAGCTTAGCACTCACATCTGGGGGGCCTCAGCCTCTTCCTAAGGGGCCCAGGCTGAGGGAGGCTGGACTGTGTGGAGGGGGCTCTGCACAGCCCGCCATTACCATGTGGTCCACGGGAAGGTTACTGAGATGCAAACAGACTCAGAGGCGCTTCTGTCGCCAATGTCCATGGAGACACACCGCAGGAGTCCCTGTGGTTGAAGCCTTTCTTTACAGCTCTCCACCTCTCTTGTGTGTGTCAGCGTGTGTACACACATACCTTCCTGCCCACAACTTGCATTTCTTCAACAGTCCTCGTGTTTCCTGAGTCTGGACCCCCAGCAGAGGCTCCTGGAGGCAGATGTCTTTTTGCCAAGTCCAGTGGGGGCCTCAGAAAATGACCCCCTACTCCCAGGACAGGAGCTAATGGAAATGATAGGTTGATGGCCTGGCCTGACCTGACCTTCTCTTTGTGTGTGTCTTTCCCCTTTCTTCTTTACATGTTCTGCTCAACTTGAATTTTAATCTGATTCATTATTTATGCCTATGAGGGGAAATACTGAGTTGTCTTTAACCTATGGGACAGAGGCTTTGGGAGCTCTCATCCTCCGCAAATGGAACAAACGCATGGAAATGGAGGGGAGAGGGAGAAAGGGCTCTGCTCAGAAACCCAGCCTTTAATTTCAGGACCAGAGGGAGGGTTCTGAGCTCTGATTCTCTGAGTCCAGAGAAATTGTGGAACGAGATAACCTTGACATTAACTGTTTCAGGCATATTCATTGTGTTCAGTCGCTAAGTTGTGTCTGACGGTGTCCCTCCATGGACTGCAGCACGTAAGGCTTCCCTGTCCTTCACTGTCTCCCAGAGTTTGCTCAGATTCATGTCCGTCTGAGTCCGTGATGCTGTCTGACCATCTCATCCTCTGCCACCCCCTTCTCCTTTTGTCTTAATCTTTCCCAGCATCAGGGTCTTTTTGTTTCTTCGCATCAGGTGGCTGAAATATTGGAACTTCAGCATCATCTAAGGGACATAGAGGCTACTTATCCAGATAAAATGTGTCCTTTGGCTCCTTGTTGCTGTGGACGTTTATAGAAAAGTAGAAGTTGGTCATTCAGCAGCTTTCTGGTGAACTGTCAAGGGACACTGGGTCTCACCCGTGATGTCACAGCTGATTGCTGGTGCTGTGACACCACCCAGGGCTTCCAGGGTCCACACGGAATGGACAGTTGGAGGCAGTGACTTGAAGAACAGGGTTCTGGGTTTCAAACTAAGGCGTTTAAAGCAGAACCAAGGTGGGAGTATTCAGGGCAGCTGTGACCAAGAGTTATTGCCTTGATAAGGGATCCACCTGCCAGTACAGGAGATGCGGATTTGATCCCTGGGGTCGAGAAGATCCCCTGGGGAAGGAAATGGTAACCCACTGCAGTATTCTTGCCTGGGAAGTCCCATGGACAGAGGAGCTGGTAGGCTGCAGCCCATGGGGTTGCAAAAGAGTCAGACACTACTGAGTGACTAAACAACAAATAACAAGAGATTTCTGTAGAATTTTCTCCCAGGAATGTAGATTTTTAAGAATGTAACTCAGGGACTTCCCGGGCAGTCCAGTGGCTAAGACTCTGCACTCCCGATGTAGGGGGCGTGATTCTGCCCCTGGTCAAGGAACTACCATCCCACATGTTGTGCAGTGAGTGGGGGCAGGGGTGGGGAGGGAGAGAAAGTAACTCAGATTGCCACACCCTGTCTTTTAAGTCACAGATCTAATAGCATCTGCCTTCTCTGAAACCTTTCATGGCTCATTACAACCTGTAGACCCAAGTCCTCGCTGTCCCCTGCTCATGGCCCAGGCACCAGGGTTAGGCAGCCTCCTTCCCACTGCATTGCCTTCTTTGTCCTCGGCTATCGTCATCGTCAGGTCCTCAACAGCCTTTCTCACCTGGCCCCAACAGCTCATCTTCTGGTGCCCCTCCACTCTTGGCTTTGTCAGAATTCTAGCCGTTCTTCAAGGTCTCATTGGAGTCCCACCTCCTCTAAAAAGCCATCCCATAACCATCAGACAGGCGGCACCTTCTCTCTTCCACAGTCTTAAGCGCCCCTCTCTGTCCTCTACGTGGCATTCATCACTGCCAAGTCTGGTTTCAGATGATTAATACACACATCTGACACCACCACTGGTACTTCAATAAATGATGTCTCTGAAACTGTCTTCTCCGCCCCACCCCTTTTGAGGGGACTCCAGGAGGAACTCCAAAATTGTATTTTATGGGTGACTTTAAAATAACCTTCTCTTCTTTTTCTGGTTATATTGGTGTTGGGAGGAAGAGGAGGAGGAAGATGGAGGGGGGAAATTTGGTTTTGCCAAGCACAGCCAACGAAACAGCTCTGCTAAAGAGTCAGCTATCAAGAGCAAGGATGTGGTTGTGAGAAAAAACACACTAGTGCCTCGGCCCCGGGCACTTGTAATCGAGATGCTTCTTGGGGATAAGAGGAGAAATTGGAACCCTAAAACACTGTGCCTGCCAGGTGCTTTAACTTCTGAGGGTAACACCTAGCTATTGCTTAGCATTTTGCACCTAACAGAACATTTTTCCCCCATTTTGTTGAGAGATAATTGACATCCATCATTGTATCCATTTTAGGTGGATGATGGTTTGATTTGCATATATTATGAAGTAATTACCACAATAGGTGCAGCGAACATCCATCTTCTCACATAGTTCTCATGAAAGGAAATGGAAATAGCAAGGAATGAAAGGGAAAAAAAAACCCTTTTGGGATTCAGAGCTTGCAGAACTTTCTCTGCTAACTTTCCTGTATGTCATGAAGCAATATTAGTGTGATTTAGGAGGTAGATGAAGACATTTCATTCTGCAGCCGAAGGTTGAAACTGAGGGCTGGAGAGATGAGGGACTTGCCTCTGGTTCTCATGACTGTTGTAAACTCAGGGTTCTCCCTGTGGGGCCCAGTGCCTCATCTTACTTTGTCAGCTAAGGTGTTAGGGGTCACGCATCCCATTCTGTTGTGCTTATCAAGGTTGGACTGCTGGGGGATTCCTGGATGACATTAAAGCCTGGGGAAAGGAAAATGGGGGTTTTAATGAACTTCCAGTTAGTGCTGTTGTCAACCCTACACTTTAGTCTAATCTCCATAGGCCTCTTCATGACAACCTTAAGATCAGTGCTGTCCTGTAGGACTTTCTACCATGAAGGAGATGTCTTATATCTTTTCTGTCCAATGCAGTAGCTCTTGACCACACATGGCAAGTGTGCTTGGAGAGTTTCAGTGTAAATAATCACAGGTGGCCAATGGTTCCCCATTGGGCCTCGAAGCTCTAGAGTCGCTCTTTCCTTATACTCAACAGAGTCAGTAATTCGTCTAATCTGAATTTTTAATCTCATCTGCCTTCCCTTTTTACCTCTTGGGAGGTCCCAGTTCACCATGAAGAGCTGAAGGTGGGAGCTTGCTGGGGAGCAGTGTCATCAGAGCCTGGACCATCTGTAGGAGAGAGGCGAGTGTTGAGAGCCACCTGCCGTCCCGGGTAGGGAAGGTTTACAGAGAACGAACCACCAGTTCCTGGGTCCCCTCCCTGTCCCCCGCCCTCAGCAGCCCCAGGCCAGCTTAGCACTCACATCTGGGGGGCCTCAGCCTCTTCCTAAGGGGCCCAGGCTGAGGGAGGCTGGACTGTGTGGAGGGGGCTCTGCACAGCCCGCCATTACCATGTGGTCCGCGGGAAGGTTACTGAGATGCAAACAGACTCAGAGGCACTTCTGTCACCAATGTCCATGGAGACACACCGCAGGAGTCCCTGTGGTTGAAGCCTTTCTTTACAGCTCTCCACCTCTCTTGTGTGTGTACACACATACCTTCCTGCCCACAACTTGCATTTCTTCAACAGTCCTCGTGTTTCCTGAGTCTGGACCCCCAGCAGAGGCTCCTGGAGGCAGATGTCTTTTTGCCAAGTCCAGTGGGAGCCTCAGAAAATGACCCCCTACTCCCAGGACAGGAGCTAATGGCAATGATAGGTTGATGGCCTGGCCTGACCTGACCTTCTCTTTGTGTGTGTCTTTCCCCTTTCTTCTTTACATGTTCTGCTCAACTTGAATTTTAATCTGATTCATTATTTATGCCTATGAGGGGAAATACTGAGTTGTCTTTAACCTATGGGACAGAGGCTTTGGGAGCTCTCATCCTCCGCAAATGGAACAAACGCATGGAAATGGAGGGGAGAGGGAGAAAGGGCTCTGCTCAGAAACCCAGAGGGAGGGTTCTGAGCTCTGATTCTCTGAGTCCAGAGAAATTGTGGAACGAGATAACCTTGACATTAACTGTTTCAGGCATAGTCATTGTGTTCAGTCGCTAAGTTGTGTCTGACGGTGTCCCTCCATGGACTGCAGCACGTAAGGCTTCCCTGTCCTTCACTGTCTCCCAGAGTTTGCTCAGATTCATGTCCGTCTGAGTCCGTGATGCTGTCTGACCATCTCATCCTCTGCCACCCCCTTCTCCTTTTGTCTTAATCTTTCCCAGCATCAGGGTCTTTTTGTTTCTTCGCATCAGGTGGCTGAAGTATTGGAACTTCAGCATCATCTAAGGGACATAGAGGCTACTTATCCAGATAAAATGTGTCCTTTGGCTCCTTGTTGCTGTGGACGTTTATAGAAAAGTAGAAGTTGGTCATTCAGCAGCTTTCTGGTGAACTGTCAAGGGACACTGGGTCTCACCCGTGATGTCACAGCTGATTGCTGGTGCTGTGACACCACCCAGGGCTTCCAGGGTCCACACGGAATGGACAGTTGGAGGCAGTGACTTGAAGAACAGGGTTCTGGGTTTCAAACTAAGGTGTTTAAAGCAGAACCAAGGTGGGAGTATTCAGGGCAGCTGTGACCAAGAGTTATTGCCTTGATAAGGGATCCACCTGCCAATACAGGAGACGCGGATTTGATCCCTGGGGTCGAGAAGATCCCCTGGGGAAGGAAATGGTAACCCACTGCAGTATTCTTGCCTGGGAAGTCCCATGGACAGAGGAGCTGGTAGGCTGCAGCCCATGGGGTTGCAAAAGAGTCAGACACTACTGAGTGACTAAACAACAAATAACAAGAGATTTCTGTAGAATTTTCTCCCAGGAATGTAGATTTTTAAGAATGTAACTCAGGGACTTCCCGGGCAGTCCAGTGGCTAAGACTCTGCACTCCCGATGTAGGGGGCGTGGATTCTGCCCCTGGTCAAGGAACTACCATCCCACATGTTGTGCAGTGAGTGGGGGCAGGGGTGGGGAGGGAGAGAAAGTAACTCAGATTGCCACACCCTGTCTTTTAAGTCACAGATCTAATAGCATCTGCCTTCTCTGAAACCTTTCATGGCTCATTACAACCTGTAGACCCAAGTCCTCGCTGTCCCCTGCTCATGGCCCAGGCACCAGGGTTAGGCAGCCTCCTTCCCACTGCATTGCCTTCTTTGTCCTCGGCTATCGTCATCGTCAGGTCCTCAACAGCCTTTCTCGCCTGGCCCCAACAGCTCATCTTCTGGTGCCCCTCCACTCTTGGCTTTGTCAGAATTCTAGCCGTTCTTCAAGGTCTCATTGGAGTCCCACCTCCTCTAAAAAGCCATCCCATAACCATCAGACAGGCGGCACCTTCTCTCTTCCACAGTCTTAAGCGCCCCTCTCTGTCCTCTACGTGGCATTCATCACTGCCAAGTCTGGTTTCAGATGATTAATACACACATCTGACACCACCACTGGACGGTGGGCCCTGGATGGCCTGGCTGCCTCTGTTCATGTTCTGCATGGGATGTAGGAAACCACATCGCTTATGGGGAAGTGAAAGTCACGCAGTCGTGTCCAACTCTTTACGACCCCATGGACTAATCCATGGAATTCTCCAGGCCAGAATACTGGAGTGGGTAGCCTTCCCAACCCAGGGATAGAACCCAGGTCTCCCGTGTTGCGGGCAGACTCTTTACCAGCTTGAGCCACAAGGAGAGCCCAAGAATACTGGAGTGGGCAGCCTATCCTTTCTCCAGCAGATCTTTCCGACCCAGGAATCAAACCAGGCCCTCCTACAAAGCAGGCAGATTCTTTGCCAGCTGAGCTATGAGGATAGCCTTTTGCATATGGTAGGCACATTAAGTGGGTCTGTCCTTTGTTTCTTTGCTGATGCTGCTGGCTGTTTACCTTTAGCGCTCCATCTGCCTTTTATGCCTGATTGATTGTTTCTAAGTATTGTATAATGTGTCCAGGCCCCAGGGTAGAATCAGGTAATGGACGAAAGCTGCCCACGGGTCTGTGATGAATTCTGCCCAGTTCATCTCAAAATCTTTCAGAGACAGAAATAATTTTAACTAAGGAGAATAAATACATTTTACTCCAGTTAGGACTTGTTCCTTGCTCTTTAAAGCCATTTTTAAAGTTTCAGATTTGAATACAATTGGCCCTTCGTATTTTAGGGTTCCACTTTCAGGGAAGCAACCAACTGTGGATGGAAAATACCCGGGGTGGGAGTGTGGATCCCAGTAACCTTCGAAAGGCAGGATTTGAATTTGCCGCTCACTGACTATTGCTTACAGAGCATCTCCATTGAACTTTTTACATAGCAGTTCCATTGTATTAGGTATTGTGAGTAATCTAGAGATGATTTAAAGTAGAAGGATGTGCTTAGGTTTTATGCAAAGGACTTGAGCATCACGGAACTTTGGTATCTGCAGGGAGGGGGATGTCCTGGAACGAACCCTTCTTGTGCACCCAGGGACAACTGTACTCTGTTCAGTTAGAAGCAGGGTGGCAAATATAGGCAGAATTCTAAGTTGGCTGCAGATGTGTGGTGAGGCTTCAGTTCTCATTGTTAGCCTTTAAGCATCTTTTTTTTTTTAAATTAATTGAAGTGTTCTTGATTTACAAGATTGTAATAGTTCCAGGTGTACAGCAAAGTGATTCAGTTATATATATACATATATTCATTCTTCTTAAGATTCTTTTCTCATCTGGGTTATCACGAAATAGTGAGTAGGGTTCCCTACAGTGCTATCAGCAGGTCCTTGTTGGTTATGTCTCTTACACATAGTAGCGTGTGTGTGTTCATTGCAAGCTCCTAATTTATACCCCCAACCCCCAGCTTTCCCCTTTGGTAACTGTAAGTTTGTTCTCAATATCTGTGTATCTCTTTCTGTTTTGTAAATAAGTTCATTTGTATCTTTAAAAAAAAATTAGATCCCACATATGAGTGATATCATGTGATATTTGATATCTGATATTTGTCTGACTTAACTTCAGTTAGCATGATAATCTCTAGGTCCACTCATTTTGCAGCACATGGCATTATTTCATTGTTTTTTTAATTGCCGAGTAATATTCCATTGTGTATATATATATATACCACATCTTCTTTGGCATTCCTTTGACAATGGGCATTTAGGTTGCTTCCATGTGTTGACTATTGTTAACAACACTGCAATAAACATTGAGTGGATGTATCCCTTCAGATTATGCTTTTCTCTCTGATGGGTGCCCAGGAGTGGGATTGCTGGATCATATGGTAGTTCTATATTCTTAGTTTTTTAAGGAATCTCCATACTGCTCTCCATTGTGGTTGTACCGATTTATATTCCCAGCGACAGTGTAGGAAGGTTCCCTTTTCTCCACACCCTCTCCAGCATTTATTGTCTGCAGACATTTTGATGAGGGCCATTCTGACCTCATCATAGTTTTTATTTGCATTTCTTTCATGATTAGTCATGTTGGGCATCTTTTCATTTCCTTTTTGACCATCTGTATGTCTTCTTTGGAGAAATGTCAAATCTGTCCATTTTTTGATTGGGTTAACCCATTGGGTTAACATCTTTAATATTATTTAAGCATCACGGACTCGATGGACGTGAGTCTGAGTGAACTCCGGGAGTTGGTGATGGACAGGGAGGCCTGGTGTGCTGAGATTCATGGGGTCACAGAGTCGGACACGACTGAGTGACTGAACTGAACTGAATATTATTTCAGGGTGTTGGTTTTGGATTTGTGTTTTCCTAAACTGTGCTTCTGAATGGTATTTAGATTGATTAACAGGTCAAATCCTGTTATAAGAAGTAGCTTGAACATGAAAACCTCTCTACTACCAAAGAATGCCAGGAGTCAAGATCTAACTCATTTGTCTCAAATACTATTCAGTTGAATAGAATATTGTGATTTAAAATTTATGATCAGATTGTAGTTTACTGAAGTATTCCATTTTCTTCCTTCACATATCTTAAAGATATGATAAATCTACAATCAATTTTGTTGATCTTTTGAGATGGGAAGATGATGAGGGGAACAGGTGAGCTGGTGGAGGACTCATTTTACAAGTAGACTTCGGTGATACTGAAAGTTTAGCCCCAGACCACTGCCATCACGTGTGCGTGTGCTGTTACTAAGTTGTGCTCCCCTCTTTACTACCTGAGCGACTGTAGCCCACCAGGCTCCCCTGTCAATCAAGTGAGTATTGCCATCAAGTCGGGTGATGTTTTGGTTACCCAGTGCATAT
Source organism: Madoqua kirkii (assembly GCA_006408675.1). Classification (NCBI taxonomy): domain Eukaryota; kingdom Metazoa; phylum Chordata; class Mammalia; order Artiodactyla; family Bovidae; genus Madoqua; species Madoqua kirkii. The sequence goes on from SJYC01042466.1 coordinate 20,399, forward strand.
AAAATTATAGTTACACTATACTGTAGTCTATTACGTGTGCAAGAGTCTATTACGTTTTTTGTATCTAAAAAAACAATGTAGAAACCTTAATTATAGAATATTTTATTGCTAAAAAAAGGGGGAACCATCATCTGACAAAGCAGGGTTGGCACAAACCTTCAGTTTGTAAAAAAAAAAAAAGAATGCAATGTCTATGACTCACAATTAAACTAGGGTGCCTTTATATGCACCTGAAAGAAAAGAGGGCACCACCTTGCCTCTGCCCCCATCTCCAGCTCCATCATGAAGGCATTTCTCTAAAGTGGAAGTTTTCCTCTTTGATTGGATTCTTGGCAGGCTCATTGCCCAAGGTTTTTAATTTTTTTCCCCAGTTTTGCAACAACCTATGCTCCTCCTCTTACGTCATAAGAATATTTTTTTCCCCTTTAAAAAAGGAAAAGAAGAAAGAGTTCTTTTTTCTCTGTTTTGTATGTCCCCAAATTGTTCCCCTGATCTTGGATGGTGCTTGGTCTGCAGATGGCCTGGCCGCTGTGTACAGGTCCAGTGGCAAACACTGTCATGCTTTTATGTAGAACTGAGAAGGTAGAGCTGCCCTGAGCCTGGTAGCCTTGGGCCCCCTCCTCCGTCTCACCCTCAGCAGCACCTCACCAGTGTTCATTGCCATGGGCAGGCTCCTACTGTCTCTAGTCTGGCTAGTTCCCTTTGTTCAATCATGTAGCAAAACTGTTTGTTTGTGATGGTCATCTTTTTTAGAGCTGAGATGAGATGCATAATCAAGGTCAGTGTAGATTTGGCCTGAATCTAGTGGGCAGATTGTATCTGAAAGATAAAGACATAGAATGTAAATTCAGAGAGGGACCACTCATTGTATGGCTGAGGATGCTGAGACTGTACTGAGCAAGTGTCAAAGAACAAAACTAGTGCCTGATCCGTGGCCAGAACTCAGGCAACCTGGCTCCCATTCCACATCTTTCTGAAAACTACAGTGATGGTTGACACGTTGTTTTGATCCCACGTTTTGACTAGTAAAATGTTTGGAATATTTACCCCCAGTGTGTATACTTATTACATTGCTAGGAAAATAAGAGTCCACATCAGGTGGTTTGATAAAGGTACTGGAAGAACTGACACAATAAATGGGGCTTGGCTGATGCCGTATCAACCCCAGATAGCAAAACAGGAAGTCAGTCTGACCTTTGAGTCACAAGGAGCAGGAGGGAAGCTGTCCAGTGGGAGCTGGAAGGCATGGTGGCTGTTTAGCTGAGAAATGAAACCAAGGAGGAGGTATAGCCCATGGTGTGTGCTGACCAGTGTGGAATATCCCAGCTTCTCCTGGCTTTGGTAGCCCTCCATCTCTGGGCAGTACCCTTATTGTTTAAACCTGGCCAGAATTCGGATTTCTCTGGCAGCCCAGTGATTAAGTCTTCTCGCTTCCACTGCAGGGGACATGGGTTCAATCCCTGGTGGGGAAACTAGGATTTTGCAACCTATCTGGAGTCCGTGGCTGCAAAGCCTGGGGAAGGTGGTCCACAGGGTGTGCCCCCTACCATCCAGGGCAGTGGAGGGGAAGTGTACGGAGACAGATCTTAGAGCCAAGCAGGAAAATGGAAGTGGATTACTTTCCAAGGGTGACAGCGATACGGCCTCCCCTCCCTGCTCTTCTGCAGTGTGAGTTGGCTGCTCCCCTTTGCGGGTGGAGCCTAGTCCCCTCCGCTATGTCTGGGCAGCTTTATGATCGCTTCCATCAACTGGGTCTGGAAAGAGATCATAGGGGACTTCTGAGGCGAGGTCGCCTAGTGGCTCTCATTTGGTTTCTTGGTTCACTTGCTTTCTGGACCCTCCAGGTTCCAGGCAGTGAGAAGCCACCTGCAGAGGCTACTTCTGTGCTGCAGGCCAGGGCCCCTGCTGATCCCTATCCTGGAGAAGTTCCAGTCAATTACAGCATCTGACCCTCGGAATCACCGCCCAGCCACTTGAGTCTTTCTTGCTCGGCCCCCAGTGCTGTGGGTCTGTGACAAGCAATCCCACTGAGTCTTGTCCAGACTCCTAACCCTCAGAATCTGTGAGCATAATACAAGGGCTGTTATTTTATACCACTAAATTTTGCAGTGGTTTCTTCCACAGCCATCTATCTATAATTGGAACACAAGTGACCAAGATGTTTATTTAGTGCATAATTATATGTGTGTGCTGTCTAATATGTGGTGTCCATTACAAAGCACACAGAAAACCAGAAATTAAAAATGGGTGAGATAAATGTAAATAGAAGTTCTCACATTTTCTTCCCATGCTTAGTGAATGGACTTGCTCAGAACCTGGGATTCTGGAGAGTATATATTATTCTATACATTAGATTCATGTCCAGAAGAGAATGGCTACTTAGCAGTTCTGGTCTTCTTAGTAGCCAGTGACTACTTGAGCAGTCTTTAAGGAGGAAAGACTGGGGGCCAGTGTCAGAGATGGGAAAGACATGATACAGAGGTGCCCAGGGAGGTAGGCAGTGAGGAGGCGAGATCCCATGAGGTGGAAGGCAGGGCTCCTAGACCGGTGGAGATTTGTCCTGAAGCAGTGTGAGGCTCTGAGGCTCTGAGTTGACTTTCATTTCTACAGTGCCATTCTTGACCATCACATCACCCAGTGTTGATTCCTATGGACGTGGTACTTCTCACGGTTAGTGTGTAGACATGTGTTACAGTCTAATTAACCCAATAGGAACCATGACTGAGAGCTGATTCTAGAATTGAATGCTTCAGTCATCTGAAGTTTTTAGGAAGTCATCTGAATATTTCTAGGAAGAGATAGCATGCGTGCGTGCTGTCTCTTCAGTGGTGTCTGACTTGTGACCCCAGGACTGTAGCCTGCCAGGTTCCTCGTCCGTGGGATTCTCCAGGCAAGAATATTGGAAAGGGGTGCCATTTCCTTCTCCAGGGAATCTTCCTGACCCAGGGATCGAACCCACATCTCTTACATCTCCTGCATTGGCTGGTGTGTTCTCTTGCACTAGCACCACTTGAGCCATCTCAGGAAGAGATTGGGTGGAGTCTTTTGTCCAGTATGTCTCATTTCCCTTACGGGACCTCTAGTGGATTCCATCAGTACACCTGGTATGCAGATATAGGTGCATACTTAAGGCCCTTATGTACATCTTCATCCTTACATCACTGTATACATGCAGTTCTACCGCCTATCCCAGCTCCCAAAATTGACAGAAGGTTTTGGAATTTTCCTTTCTGCTTATATATACACAGATGTACTGATGAAATAAAATGTACTTATGTAGAAAACCTGTACAAATAAACATATCTAATCTATTGAGTATTGAAGAGAATTAATAAAAAAAGGATATTTTTTCTCCCTTTTCTGACAATCTGCATAAAGCCCATTTATCATCTTTTTTTAAAAAAAATTATTTTTAATTTTGGTTGTACTGGTTTTTTGTTGGGCTTTTCTCTAGTTGGAGCCAGTGGGGGCTACTCTCTAGTTAACGGTGCACGGGCCTCTCCTTGCGGTGGCATATCTTGTTGCTGAGCACGAGCTGTAGGGTGCAAGGGCTTCAGAAGGTGCGGTTCCCAGGCTCTAAAGCAGAGGCTCAATAGTTGTGGCTCACAGGCTTAGTCACTCTGCGGCCTGTGGGATCTTCCCGGATCAGGGATCAAACCTGAGTCTCCTTCACAGACAGGTGGATTCTTTACCACTGAGTCTCCAGGGCAGCCCCTGTTGCCTTCTTACCATGAATGAATTACCTTTTGGGAACTGTACAAGTCCCCCAGCTGTACTGTGGGGTCAGCACTATTGGGGTGTGGGTTCACAGATGATGTCCTGGCCCTGGAGGAGCTCACAGTCTGGAAGGAGAGATGAATAGATGGTGGTTGAAACTGTTTTGTGTGGTGGGTGTGAGACGGGAGTGGTGGGTGTGATATGCTGGGTAGCTGGACAGACACTTAGTTTCCATGAAGTCTTGCTAGAGTTTTGACAAATGGGGGCAATTATGCAACTCTATCAACCATGAATTGCATATGCTTGGCTTTTGGGTGCAGTGAGCTTTCTGCAAACAGACTGGATTATTTGACTTGAATATCCCTTAATGAGACAAGCTAATTTGCCCAAGGGGACCTCTTCACCCCTTACATTTAGGCTAAATGCTTTACATGTTGGATTTTCTTATTCTGACTCCAGGGTTCCCGTCTTCCCCTGGCCAGCCTACCAAACAGAGAGACTGGGGGCTCACTCTGGTTTTTCAGTGTTACCAGTCCATTCTTGTCCTTGGCTGGTTGGCACATGGAAAGTTTACCAGTACTGTGTCTAGGGTTGCCACATTTAGAGCATTAAAAATACTTTAACACTCAGTTTGGTTCAGATAAACAAAGATCTTTTTTTAGTATATATTCCAAGTATAGCAATATTTGCATACTTATACTAAAAATATATGTTGTTTATCATTGAAATTCAAATTTTATTGGGTGCCCTGTATTTTGCCTGGAAAGCCATATCATCACTCTCCCTTGTCTTTACTCTTCTTCTTTTTTTCTAAATAATTAATTAATTGATTGATTGATTTGGCTGCACTAGGTCTTAGTTGCAGCACACACGACCTTCGATCTTCCTTGCAGCATGCAGGATCTTTAGTTGGGGCATCTAGTTCCTTGACCAGGGATCGAACCTCTGCACTGGGAGGGGAGAATTTTAGTCACCGGACCACCAGGGGAAGTCCTGGCTTTATTCTTCTTGGAATGCTCACAAGAGAATGAGAAATGTCTGCAGCTTTTATCACTAGAAGCGCCCCTTCTGGAGTGGAGTCTTATCCTTTGTTCTCCTCTTTCCTGATCCAGCTTTTTCCTATGCTGAGCATGGCTTGACCTGTCAGTCAGAGTGCCTGTGCTGAGCTTGCTTCTGATGGGGACTCTGGTGATATTAAAATCTGGCCTTTGGTTGAACTGCATCTACCCAAGTGATATTGTACCTAAAACTTATCTTGTCCCACAGACTTTAAGTGGAAAGCTCTTTATAGGGAACTGTGTTGGAAGCCTGAGTCAGAGGCAGGAGTGAAGGCTCAGGGAGCAAAGAGCATTCACGGTCAGGCAGGAACCCGAGACATCTCATCTGACACATCAGAAGGGCTTTTTGTTGATTTCTTCATTGGGCAAATGTCTCTTGGACTGGCAAGGAGCCAGATCCAGGCAGCACCGGCAATTTATTGAGCTTGCCATCCATGCCAGACACTGCACTAAATGCTTTCATGAATGTTCTCATTTGATCTCACACTAATTTAGTGAGGTAAGTACTCTTGTCACCTTCATCTTGTAAGTGAGGCAACAGGTTGAAAGCAATTGAATCGCTTGCTTGAGGCCCCGGGTAAGTGGGTAAGCTGGGATCTGAACCCTAGTTGGTTCTGGGGTCCTGCTTTTAACTATGATGCTTAGGCCTGGGCTGTGTGGTGAGTGGGTCTCGGTAGACCTTTGTGGGTTGATTTACTTGCCCTGTTTTAACGATTTCTAACAGGGAAGGATCCATGACCCCCTCTTTAGTGACTTCTGGTGTGGGAGGCCCCATTTTGACGGGTGACTCTTCCCTATATGAATAAGACATTTTCCCTTCCACAGCAGAAAACCATTCCTCAGTATCAGCGGGAGAAGCAGCCTGATCAGCCTTTCTGTGTAAAGTAGTGCTCCTCTGTTTCCTCCAGCCACCTCTAGCCTTTCCTCTTAGTTTCTGTAGTCATCATGATCAAAGATAATTCAAGTGTCCATCTCTTAATGCTTAGTACCTTCTGTCGCTTTCTTTTGAATTCCTCCTCAATTACATGGAGTAAGTGCATAGTGAATACGAGTTCAGTGGACTTGGATCTTGTGTCTTATGTGCTACAGATGCAGCCTAGCTTGGTATATATCAAATGTTGGGTCTTGTCTTTCTGTATCCATGTCTTTGTTTGCTTGGCTGCTTACCAGTGTGCGTGCCACTGAATGTACCTTCTTCTTGATGGTGTGGTTTGTGAGCTTACTCAACAATACTTGAGCATGTACACAAAGTAAGTTTGTTAGTAATCCTGTGTCCACCATGGGATGCTTGACACGTGGTACAGAGACCAACGACAGTGCAGATGTCACATGGGGTGTGATCATAAGAGCGTAGCGCCCCACATAGCCGGAGAGTCCCAGACCAGTGGCTTGGAGCTGCTTGCGGACGCCCCAGCAGCTTTCATGCTTGAAGTCCTGTAAAGACTTTAGACACCCCATGATCTCTCTGGCTGAGTGTTCAGATTGAGGGTCTTGGGAACCTGAGCAGCTCTGGGAAAAGAGGAGTAGAGAGGAAAACTGCTGTTGATGATCTTGGGGAGCCTGGATGTGGGAGAGTTCTGGCACTGAAACAGTTGGGGATGTTCTTTTTGAAATTCCTCTGCAGCAGCAAGTTGCTTCTGAGATGTCTCTGATAATCATTCTTTTCCCCAGCTGAGGATTGCTTGCTGGCCATGCCAGAGTGAGGGCACACATCGACCTTCCCTGCTGTTTTCTCTCCAGAAACTCTGAGTTCTTTAATCTGGGGACACAGCCCTGATCTGGAGCCCTGAGCGCTCACTCTTGGAGCTGAAGCAGGGATCCCCTGCTGTCCAGCAAACACCCAGATATTCCTGCTGTTACCCATTACAGGGACTCTCGGCCTGCTCTGCTGGAGGCCTGAGATACAGGGAAAGTCACAGGGTCTCTGGGAGCATCCTTTAAAGGCTCATTCAGCTAAACACTCCTTTCCCAAGCACTTAGTTCTTTCCAAGAAAAAGTGGTCCTCAGCAGTATGGCAAGTCTGTGGTCCCTGGGTTGCCCAAGTAGCCGCCCATCAGTTTAGAGGGACCAAAGTGCCAGTCATCCTGGATGTTCCCTGTGTGCGCAGAGTCCATCCCCATTATTCTCATGATTCACTGATCAGCCTGCTTACATTGAGGCCTTTCTGGAGACTGCACCTCCTGGGTCTTGACTGTGAATTAGGACGCAGCATCTCTGGTTTGCTGATGGCATGGGTGTAACCTGCATTCAGAAGAATTTCAGATTTTCTAACCAGGGGTAGAGTTGCTTCTCGCAGGATCCAAGCCTCTTAGGTCTGGACCCCTCTCCCCTTCAGGAACAGGGCTTTTGAATGAATAGACTTTGTTAAGTCACCAGTGTTGGCTGTGTTGCCACCAGCTGTGCCACAGTCTTTGGCATCAGAGTGGAACTGGATGACTCTGGCAAAAATGAATTGGAGAGGATCTAAAAAATAATAAAAAAAAGAAATCTAAGGCCCAAATCTGTAGGACTGTGCTTTATCTGTGAACAAAGAAAAAATAGGACTTCTTTGCTATTTACAGTGCTCTCTCAGCAAGGCACACACTTCAGCATCTTCAGTCCCCCCAGAGGGCTTGCAGAGGTTTGCTGTTCTTTCATCGTGGTGCATTTTTGAATTTAGCATTTAAACATATGGGGCAGGGTTGGATTGATCCTTATGAAAAGAAAGCATTTACCCGAAGGATACCCGCTGGCGGGGACTTTCTTTAGGCTTTTTCTATGAGGCACTGTGGCTGTGTTTGCCCCAGAACATTCTTTTCTGTTTCCATCCAACAACAGTTTGGCATTTTGGACTGTATTTACCCATGTGCTACTTTTTGGATATACCATCTTTCCTTCCCCTAATAGCTTTTTTTCCCTATATTTAACTGAAAGATGGTTGGCTTTCGTATGAATAAGTGCCACTTTAAAGGTCTAGCTGGAACCATGGCAATGTTTGTCATAGTTTTCTTGTAGAGATGTCCTAGGGAGAGTGCAGAGAACAGTTTCAGTTTAAAATGTGCTGCTGCAGAGATCACAGTGCTAAGACTAGATATTTTAGTAGACTGGGATTACAGGTAAACCTTTCCTCTCTCCTTCCTATGCATTAAAAACATTTCTATTGCTTTTTAATGAAAATAACTGTTATTAAAAGTCATCACTGAATTTTTAAAATGTACTGCTTCCTTGGTTCCAGGACAGGCCAATAAGCCTAGAGGGTGATAGATAACATGAAATTCACAACGTCAAAGTGATTTGGAGAAGAATCCACGCTTCATCCTCAGCCTCATGCTGGCTGTTGGTATGGTGGTTACCATGTTGATGCTTTAGGTGTCATCAGCAGAGGATCTGGGCAGGGACTGTGAATGAGCCACAGCCACAGGTGGGGTCCTACAGGGTCCATGGCCACATTTTTTATGTCAGAGTTTCAAGTTGGAAAGGAGAAGATGGAATGGATTATTGAAAATACAAGACACAGGCTGGAGAATGTCCATGGAGATGTTGAAATATTACGTTGCAGGGTGTGGGAAAGGGGTGCTGTTGGACGTGTGTGTGTGTGTCTGGGGCTGTCTTTGCTGCTGGACATGTGTGTGGGGGGATCGTGGCTGTCTTTGCTCCTTTTATTGATCACGGTCCTCCAGTGATGGGAAGCTTATTTCTGAGCTATGTTCCAACTTGCCTGGCAAAGGCTGGTTTATAGGCTCTGCTGCTTGCTGGGCCAAGCTGTTGACTCTCCCCTGTTGGGAGATAATGAGGAGAAGAAAGCGGCACACAGTCTAGGTGGTGTAATCCCAAGATCATTCACAGACATGGCGAGCCTCAGCCTTTTCCTACCCTGGGTGGATATGTACATGCAACTCCAGGATTTATTAGCGTCACTGGCTGCACTTAGGTCGGCAGGAAAATCAACAGGTCTTCAGTACTCTAGAAGTTCTCCAGCACAGCATCCTTCAAGCCGGAGAACAGATGCTTTTGTGAGCACATGAAGACATCCCAAGGAGTATGCAGGCAGGGACAGTGTTAAGAGACTGAATTTCCAGATATCCAGTTTTCTGGAGATAACTTTTTCTTTCCTAAAAAGTTATCTGCTGGAGAAAATGCTCTCTTCCTTTCATGGTTGTCCTTGTCTACTTTACAAAAGAAAAGGTTCTGTCTCATTTTCTTAGAATTTTACTATTTACATTGCCCTAAGCTGGAAACCCTTCTTGGGCAGGGTGCACATAAAGGAATAATTAGAAATACTGGAGGAGCTTCCCAGGTGGCTCAGTGGTAAAGAATCCGCCTACCAGTGCAGGTGCCGGAGTTCGGGTTTGGTGCCAGGGCTGGGAGGGTCCCCTGGAGTAGGAAATGGCGACCCTGGGAAATTCCATGGACAGAGGAGCCTGGCGGGCTCCATGAGGTTGCAGAGTCAGACACAACTGAACGACTGAGCACAACACACACAAGAAATACTGGCGTCAGGGGAAACTTCCTTTATTCAACACAACATAAACTATCCTGTATCCAGCTTATGAAGAGATATATTTCAAATAAAATCTTTTTATGGTAGTTTTTGTTCTATTGTGGCAAAACGCATGTAACATAAAATCTAATAAGATTTTACTATTCATGTTGAATACCCATCTGTCAAAATTTATCATGTGTTTATGTTATTTTCCCTGAACGTTTACAAATAATAATTGTAATATTATCTCAATCCACAAAAGAACAGTTAAACACTTAAAGTTCTTGATTATAGGTAACACACAATAGTCATAAACTTCAATTTATCTTGATTGCAAAGAGAGTGATCATTCAAGTATTAATACTTTTGAGCATGATATATATTGTACTACCACACAATCTTGTGGGGGAAATGAGACAGAAATACAATGTAGGGAACCAAGGAAATGATATAAAATTTATGACACTTAAAGAAGAGCTCCATCTTATATTTTGAAAGTGCATGGTGGTAGATATGAAGTTACTCTAGTATTTACCCTCCATTGAATACATTTAAAAGAGTGATGGAACAGTTTATCTTAAAGTGTGTATATTTACTGTATGGCAGAAATTGTATCCTTTGGAACATTTAGACTATGGTGAGAAAAAACTTAAATGTCAGTTTAAAATCAGGCACCAGGGTGCATCATTTTAAGGAATCTTTTTTTGTGGGCAACTTAGCAAAAGTTTTGAAGACATTATTCACATCCTGCTCCCCTTACTCCAAATTTTATATATTGATACTAATTTCAAAGCCTAACTCTCAGTGAGAACCTATTGTATAGCACAGGGAACTCTCCTTGTAGCTGAAGCTCAGTTTCTACTTACCAGTGCCGAATAGAAATGCAGAGACAGAGTTTTGAGTGAAGTAGAAAAGAGTAGCTTTTATTGCTTTGCCAGGCAAAGGGGGCTGCCCTGAAGACCGTGTGACCCCCCCTGGAGGTGCGGTAGTGAGGAGTGTTATAGTGTTCAAGAAGCAGGGCGTGATCCGCTCATGGACAGTTCTTGGATGGTAGGCATCAAGGTGAGGTTTCAAGCATCATTAACCTTCTGGTTTCAACCAGCCTCGGGTCTGTGTTCTTGTGGTCAACAGTTTTCATCTGGAGGGAGTCTGCTTCCTGTATGAACAGTTCAGGAATGTGTGTCATTCCTTTCTTTATCTTCACATTTCCTAATCATTAACTCTTGAGTCAGCCTTTCCCTTTAGAAGACAAGGACAGAGGGCCTTGTACACGGTTCATACTCGGTGCTCTGTACCGACCGAAATGGGAAGGAAATCCAAAAAGAGGGGATACATGTATACATATAGCTGATTCACTTTGCTATACAGCAGAAAAATAACGACATGCTAAAGCAACTCGACTCCAATAAAAATGTTAAAAAATGAAACAAAACCAGAAGCCTGATGTTCCCTGTTTCACCCTCATTGGTGGAAATGAATGAATGGCCCACTGTTCACGTTCCTCTGTCCCTTCATGCAGTGGTCTGCACGATCTCCGGACTGTCCCACGAGGCTGCTCACCTCCGTTCCCAAATGGGGCTTGTTCATTCACCCCTGACATCTCTGAGTTGTGTACTACAGGCAGAGGTTTCTTGTCTAAATCTTTTCTCTGGCACCTGCGCAGGAACTGAGTCTGGTGATGGCTGGCTTACTTCCAAGTCTGAATGCATCATACTTTGCTTCTGAAATTAAAGTCAGGTGAAGAAGCAGTTGCTTACATTACCTTGGCTAAGACACTTCAGCTGGGGTTGGAATGATCTGTTTTGCCACTGTCTTTATAGCCTTTTTTTTTTAACCTTTTAATTTAATTTTATTTATTTGGCCGAGCTGGGTCTTGGTTGAAGCATGAGGGATCTTTAGTTGCAGCATGTGGGATCTAGTTCCCTGTTCAGGGATGAAACCCAGGCCTTCTGCATTGTGAGCACTGAGTCATAACCATTGGGCCACCAGGGACATCCCACTGTCCTTATAGTCTTGATTTGACAACTAGGCTACTTGTAGCATTCATGGGCATCTGAGCCAGTCCCCATCATTGACTCAGGCAGCCCGTATCACTGTAGGCTTACCGTCCTTCTGGGTACTGATGTGTCTGCTGTGCTTGGTGGGAAGGCTAGTTTTGGAGAGAGAAAGGTGAAGGTGAGTAGAGAAAATCCGTTGCCATTGAGTTCACAGGGACTTAGTGCTGTCCTAACAGTTAAGACAAGGGGCTTCCCAGGTGGTGCTGGAGGTGAAGATCCAGTGCAGGAGATGCGGGTTGGCGACTTCGATCCCAGGGTGGGGAAGACCCCTTGGAGGAAGGAGGGGCAACCCACTCTAGTATTCTTGCCTGGAGAATCCGTTGGACAGAGGGGCCTGGCAGGGGTTGCCAAGGGTCAGACAGAACTGAAGCAACCTAACAGGCAACAAGTAAGACAAAGGCTCAAGAGTGGCTCCTGTAATTCGTTCCTAAAGAAGCTTTCCCCAGGATCACAAGGGCAGAGCCAGACTTTAGCAGTAACACCCAGGACTGCAATGAGAATCTGTAGTGATACAGAAATCACCACTTCGGAAATCACCACTTCTTCGGGAAAGGAAGTGTAGGTTAGTTACAAAATTGTAACACCTCAGAAAAATGCTTACCCTGACACTTCTCTAGGAGAAGGCAATGGCACCCTACTCCAGTACTCTTGCCTGGGAAATCCCATGGATGGAGGAGCTTGGTAGGCTGCAGTCGCCAAGACTCTTTCTCGAGTCCTAACAATGATACAGCCAATGGATTAAGCCTGTGGAGCAAGGAGAGTAGCAGTTACTTAGTTGCATTTTGCTTGAGGTGGGGATGCCTGTAGCTTCTTTTTCTTTTTTTTTTGATTGATCAGCCTTCTACCCCCTCCATTTTTGTCAGACCTTAAGCCTCTAAGCCCCTCCATATTCATAGTGTAAATTTAGGAACTTGTGTTGAATCCCTCTGTTTTTGAAAAGCACGTGATACTAGTAAAGCAGTTTATTCTTCTAGCCACAGGCATCTGAGAAGTGAAGTGATGTGTGATGAACAACTCACAGTTCACAGGAACCATACAGATAAACTTACCCAACTGTCCAGCTTTTGGAAAAATTAAAGCCATAAACATGTTAGAAAGAGTTAACCACACTGATGGCTCCAGCTCGCCTTCTCAGCTGGGAACCTGTATATTTCTTTTGTATTCTACAGTGTCTATCCTGAGGACTGCCCTGGTGGTCTGGAGGCTAAGACTCCACACTCCCAATGTAGGGGGTGGGGAGTCCGGTCAGGAAATGAGATCCCACGTGCCACAACTAAGTCTGGGAGCAGCCAAATAAAAATTAATTAATAAAAATTATTAATTATTTAAAAAATATAAAAAGTCCTGGTCTGAGACACATATTAACTGCATGAAAAACACTTGAACAATTAGGCAAAAGCCTTAATGTTTACCTCTCAGAACGGAAAGAGATGTTTCTTCCTTGGCTTTGAGTCAGCTCTGGGTTCATTCATTGTCCTTACTAACTTTGTGATCTTGGATCATTTGGTTTACTTTTTCTGATAGCGTTCACTTTTATCATTTGTAAAATGAAAAGTACAGAGTCTGCCTTTGTAGTTGAGAGAAAACAAGGGTGAAATGCAGAGTAGGTGCTGAGCAATCAGGACCATTTTCCTCAAAGGCTCTGAATATGAATTCTCTGTGCACCAGCTGAGCTGGAGGCTGAGCTAGAAGCTGGTGTACAGAGCTGGACAGCTCTGAGACTGGACAGGCCTCCTGCTCTGAGACTTACCCAGCAAGGGTAAATACAACCGGGTCAGAGGATGGATTCTACCTGTGACAGCCTGTGGTCATCATTTGGTTATTTACACTATGAAATCTTGGGTTGTGTGACTGAGGTAGTAGTCTTGAAATTGTCATCGCCATGCCCCCACTATGTGGTGGAGAAAGTTGTAGCAGATCATTGAAGGCACTTCTGGGAAGTGGAGAGCATGTGGCAGGTCAGCAGATAGTGATTTGGATTTGAGGAATGAAACAAGAGAGGACCTAGATGGGGCTTCCCTGGTGGCTCAGAAGGTAAAGAGTCCACCTGCACTTCAGGAGACGGATCCAATCCCTGGATAGGAGAAGATCCTGTGGAGAAGGAAATGGCAACCCACTCTAGTTTTTCTTGCCTGGAAAATCCCATGGCCAGAGGAGTCTGGCGGTCTACATACAGTCCATGGGATCACAGAGAGTTGGACATGGCTGAGTGACTAACATTAACACTTAGATGGGAATGGAAAAATCAGATAAAATGGGTATTGAATAGTCCCTCTGCATAAAATGGAGGTTGTCCTTCTTAGCTATGTCTTACAAAGGAAAAGTAAGGTAAGGAGGCAAATATGGATCTACTGATAAAAGAATTTAAGTACACGTATTCATTCATGGATAGAGGAGCCCGATGGGCTACAGTTCATGGGGTTGCAAACAGTCGGACACGACTGAACAGCTAATACTTTCATTCTTTATTCATTCAGTTAACATTTACAGAGTTTCTGCTATGTGCTGGGAACTGTCACGGTGCCTGCGATTCCACAGTGATCAGGCCAGACCAGCTTCCTGCCCTCTTGGACGTGTTGCTGAAATGGGAAAGACAGTAAACAAACAGATGTGAATGTACTGATGTCAGAGGGTGATAAGGGCTGTCAGTAAAACTGATGAAGACAGATGAAGGGACAGGAAGGGATGGATGTTTCTATTTTAGGGGGGTTGGGTAGGGAGAGGCCTTTTGGAGAGGGTGTCACTGAGCAGAACCAAGTGAGGAGGAGGGTCATGGAGGTAGAGAACTGGGCTGAGAGTGTCTCAGACAGAGGCAACAAACCCGCACAGACCTTGGAGCAGAAACACACATTCTTGTTCAAGAAACAGCAGGTCAGCTGTGCGAGAGGGCAGTGAATGAGCAGAAATAGGGGAGATGGGCTGCAGGCATAGCCAAGGGCCAGTTCATGTGGGGCTTTGTGAGTTGGCAACTTGGGATTTTATTCTAAATTGAGTGGGAAACCAGTGGCGAATTTTGAGCACAGGCATGACTTAACGATCCTTTACGTAAGCAAATGATCATCTTGAAAGCACTGTCTTTAAATTATCATTTCATTTCCATAGCAAGCATGATGGAGGGTTTCGGGCCCCACGTGAAGGTTGCATTAGAGGCCAGCAGTTACTGGCCTGGACTTTAGCTTCAGCAGACTTGGACATAACTCTTGACTCTACTTCATAAGGTTTTGTAACTTTGAGCAAGATGCTTATATTCGGTACTCTTCTCTCTTCTCAGCCTTAAAATGGTGGAATAATATTAAGATCCGGCTGCAGGACTATTTTGAGGGCTAACTGAAATATCCCTGCAGTATTGGCACGTTGCTTCATGGATGGTGGCCGATGCCCTTCTCATCAGAGAGGAGAGTGAGCAGCTCTGAGACTGGGGATCAGGTCCCTTATCAGGGTTACCCCCTGCTCCTCCCTCACGACTACCCCGTACTGCATGCCACTGAGGATATACTTTTTCTAAAACGGTGATGGGGAGGACCTCTTCAGGAAGGGTCAGGGAGGATAGCGAGGGACACAAGATCAAAATGCCCCCGCTGTTGGCTCTCAAGATTCCCTGTGATTGATCCTCACGGGGAGACAGGTAATGAAATTGTGCTCCATCCCCAGGTATAGTGCTGTGTGTGCAGCAGGCCCTGGGTAAATATTTGCGGAAGATGAGAATCCTTGAAAGTGATTATTGTCCTTATTGAAAGATACTGAATAGTAAATTCCCATTAATTTGGATCTTTTTCATTTGTATGATGTCAGACCTGGTTTTTGACTTTTCGCAAAAGTAAGAGTTGGAAATAGGTGACTTACCTCAGGTCTTTATTAAAAAAAAAAAAGATTCTTACCTAATTTAGGCTGATCAGGGCATTGTTAATTAATTTGTCTCATTTTCTTTTACTTAGTATTCCTGTGTATCTTCCTTTAAATTGTTATTTGTATAGCCACCGAAAGTCATAAAATAATTATTTCCAAAAGATTTGAGTTTTCATTAATTTTTGTAAGATATTCTAGCCCTTCTTGAAAATTGCAAATGAACTCGATTAATTATGTTACTCAGTTGTTTCGGCAGAGTCAGTGCTCTGGCATAAGGAAGAACCGAGAAGGCGTGTGAGGGGAGCAGTTAGGATTGGAAGAAGAAATATTTTCAAGAACAGTGAAGGGGGCTGCTGCCTAAGAAGTGGATCAGGAGGAAGTTCTGGGCTATTCTCCCACTTCCATCAGATCAGCTGTCCCAGTGGACAATTCCAGTCCCTTCCCCACAAGCACCCACTAATGAGGTCTAAGGTCTTAGGAGCCTTTGATATTGGGGGCAAGGTCAGAGGGGTAGTGAGGGAGAGGTTTGTCTGCAGAAGACGATGGAAGGCAACGCTGTTCAGAGAACAGTGGAGTCAAGATTGACTGCCTTGGGGCAGGCAAACTTGAGCCAGCTGTGACTCACGCATCTGCACCGTCTTTGACCTTTTGCCCAGGAGAGGGCAGTAACATGCTAACATTTAAGCTTTTCCAAGTGGTCCTCAATAGATGCTGCAGGAGCCTGCATAGCGTTAGTCACAGGTGAGCTTCATTTTCATTCTCACCGGATCAATATTTAGTCTTAGGTTTGTTTTCAGCCTGCGGTTCCCAGGGTCTGCAGGCACACAGATCTGGAAGTGACACTTTCCACCCGTCCATAGGCGACTGACATTCTGGAAACCTGCAGTGAGGCTCTGCTGCATTTAGTGCTGTGAGTGCTGCAGCCCTCGGCTACCGCGTCCCTGTGGATCAAGTTTAAGGGCAGATTATACTGCTCTGTGTCAGCTGTGAAGGTGGCTGTCCTAGTCCCGGCTTAACTAGACTAGCAGATCACACTGTCCAGCGTTAGAGTCTCCATCCTGCTACAGAGCTGGGTGGCTTGGAAACAAGAGATCCTGCCAGATCCCATGCCATGCACAGGGTTTGAAATGCGAGTAGCATTATTTTTCTCTTGTCCCTTAGTCTGTCTTCACTGCCGGAAGATTTGGTGCCCTGACCCCATCTTATCATGCATATGACTAAGACAGTCGACTTTCCGAGAACTTTTTAGCCCCAAGGTCTGTGAGGAGCAGTGTGCTGGTTGCAGACATTTTTAGCTTTTGACCAGGCTCAGTATGGGAACATAATGTAGTCTCAATGTACTAAAAATAGGAGGAGGCATTGGAATATAAAATCATCCTCATTATCTAGCAACACTGTTTTGATTGTTGTTGGTAACTGGCTTAGCTTTATCCAAGAGCCGCTCACCAGTGTGAATTTCCTACCAACCCATCTATCCCCTTCTCCCACCTGCCTGGGGCCAGTGATACTGTTGGGGGCAGGGTACCAGCTTAAATATAGTGGTTTATGAAAGAAAATGTGAGAAATGAAGGGAGAGTGGACAGGATGAGTGGTGGGAGATGAGGAGGTTGATGAGGTAGTAGATAGTTAGGAGAGAAAGGGTCAGGGTGAGCTGGAGCTTGGCGGGCCCGTGAGGTGCCTGGTGAGCCCCCTTCATATTGGAAAGTGTGTGGAGAGCATGGATGCTTGTGAAATGGGCCTGTATGTGAGGAGGCTGGAGGGAGAGAGAGAGAATGCAATGAAGACAGAAACATTCGCTCATCACGGACTTAACTTAGCAGAGCAGTTCCGGGACGTCACTTCTGCTCCCTCCTGCCACCTGGCCAGGCCCCTTATTTCCCATTGTTGAGTACACGTTGATTCCCAGCCGGACGGCTTCCCTGGCCTCTGTTCTGCTAGCCCTGGCCTCTGTTCTGCTAGCTAGCTTCACACTATGTTGAGTTTCAGATATCTCTTGATATTCAGCCTACACGTGCCTTTGCTCAATTTCGCTTCTTTATGAGTCAGTTATACCTGCCGTGCCACCCTCATAAATCAGTCTCTTCCCCCACTTCATCATTTTGGTGATGGGGAGCCTTACCTGTTTCTGTGTTTGTGGGATGGGTCTGGGGGAATGGATTGAAAGCAGATGAGAAGATGAGGGAAAAAGGCAAAACACTGGGGAAAATGCCTTTGGCTGTGCTCCTTGGAGCTCTGTAAAGGTTAGGAGGTCTCTCTATTCTGCTCTTCCACAAATCACAAACCACACTGCAGTGGGTCTGGGGACTGCATTCCTCTGCCAGCAGATGCAGGGGAGTGCTGATGGCATGGGGGCTGCTGAGGGGAACAGAGTGGCGGCTTGAAAAGCCAGCCCCCCGCGCCCCGCCACCCCCCCGGCAGAAGATGGCCTTGGTTTCATTTACACTACTGAAACGGTAAGCATCTTAGGGGACTGGTGAAATTTAGTAATTTAATCTGTGCATTCCTGACTCTTTCTTTCACATTCCGTAAGCTTGTGATAAACATTCTCCTGGACTGTCAACATGCGTCTGTGGGTTTTCAGGTCACTGTAGGAGCTTTCAGCTCCTGCTTCGAGGCTGGAGCTAACACATAGGGGGCCTTGTATCCTGTGCAGTCAAGTTGGGTAACAGTGTTTCTTGGATTAAAAACACTTGTGTTTTTGAACTGCTCTGGTTCCACAAGAGAATTTTAGAAGCAATTGGTAGTCAACTCTGGAGGAGAGCATGGTATCCCACCCAGTATACTTGCCTGGAGAATGCCATGGACAGAGGAATCTGGCAGGCAGTAGCCCATAGGGTTGCAAAGAGTCAGACAACTGATGTGTGTTAGCATGCATGCACAGTACTCAATTAAGCTCTGCCACAGATCAATAAAGTTGTTCAGTAATAATAATATTAGGTGTAATTCAAAGACTGCATTCAGAATAGCTGGGGGATGGGGGAATAGTTCAATTGTTTTGAGGTGAGTTTTAATTTAATTTAATTTTCTGTTTCTCTTTCCTGGATGAATGTGAGTTAATCAAGTTTGATGATGATGACAAAAAGAAGAGAGAAATGTTTAGTTGCCTTTATTTAAAAATTAAATCAATTTTATTTAAATTTACATAGAATAAAATTTAGATATTTTAAACATACAAGGTCAATAATCTTTGACAGATATATGCAACTACATGATCACCCCTCTAATTAAGAAATAAAACATTTCTGTCATCTCAGAAGGTACCCCTGCCCTGTTGCAGTCATTTTACTCCCCAGCTCCTTCACCCAAGGCAGGTATTAGTCTGATTTGTAAACTCTAAGGATTGGTTTGTCTATTCTAGAATTTCATATAAATGGAATTAAACATTATGTAGTCTTTTGAATCTAGCCTTTTAGGCTCAGCCAAGTGTCTGTGAAATTTATCCATTTTGTTGCATAAATCTGTAGTCTGTTCCTTTGGTTGAATAGTATTTTATTTATGGATATACCATAATATGTTTATCTTTTCACCTGTTTATAGATGTATGGATTATTTTCAGATTTTGGCTATTATGACTAAATCTGCAAAGAACGTTCATGTCAAAATCTTTTTATGGATATATGTCTAGAAGTCTTAGATATACTGGATCTGTTGTTACATGATTTTGTTTTTTAAATTATCTTACTTTCAGCCTGAATATGGCTTTAGTTTTTAAAATGCACGCTAAGTTGATTCAGTTGTGTCCGACTCTTTGTGACCCGATGGACCATCACCCGCCAGGCTCCTCATGGGATTCTCCAGGCAAGAATACTGGAGTGGGTTGCCGTGCCCTCCCCCAGGGATTTAAAAATGCATTCCCTATAAATAGCATATAGCTGGGTTTGCTTTTTGTCCAGCGTGGCAGTCTCTTCCCTTTAACTGGAGAGTTAGTATATATTTATATTTAATGTAGTTATTGATGTGGATGTATTTATGTCCACTGTCATGCTATTTGGGTTTCATTTGTCTCTTTTGCTTCTCTTCATTTCTCTGCTGTTTCTTTCTATCCTCGTTTAGGTTAATAAAATATTGCTTAGTTTTCCATTTTACTTCCTCTGTTTGCTTCTTAGTTATACCTCTGTTTAACTATTTATTTTAGTTGTTGCTCCAGGGCTAACTCTGTGTGTTCTTAGTTATGGTGGTCTATTTAGAGTCAATATTATACTCTTCATGCTTCACATATCACATAGTTTTCCTATAGTTTCTCCTTCCCACTTCTTGCTTCAGGTCTGTCGCTTTCCAGTTCCCACTTTCTGTTTCCTGATTCACACTTCCCACTTCACAAACATAACCTCACAACAGCAAAATTTTATTTAAGTGCACACTTCGTTCTTTGCAAGACTGTTGTCTTATCTTTTACTTTTACCTATGCTGTAAGACTTTTCTTTATAATGCTATAATTATTTTGGCTTTAATAAAGAGGACTATTTCTTGTAACTTATGAGAAGAATTATAGTCTTTTATATTTGCTCATTTGTTATTTCCAGTGCTTCTCATTCCTATGGACCTGAGTATTTTCATCTGGTATTATTTTCTTTCAGCCTAAAGACCATCCTTTTGCCCAGCTTTTATTTATTTAAAAATGTCTTTATTTTATCCTTATTCTTAACATTTTTTTGCTGATAATTGAATTCTGGTTTGACAGTTATTTTCCTTTTAGCACTTTAGAAATATTGTTCCATTATTTTCTGGTGAGCAATCATTTTCCCCCTTGTTTCTCTGTTCAGTTTTTGTTCGCGAGCTGCTTTCAATATGTTCTGTTTTTTCAGCTTGGTCTCCAAAAGTTTGGTTATGATTTACGTATTGTGATTCCCTTTATGTTAATCTTGCTTGGAGTTTGCTGAGCTTCTTGGAATTGTTAAGTCAGTGTTTCTCAGTGTACTGCGGAAGTTTTTGGCTGTTTTTTTTTTAGATATTTTTTTCTGCTTCAGTTTCATTCTCTTTAAAGATCCTTCTTTTTATCATTTGAGACTCCAATTATATGTGTGTTAGATCATTTGATACTGTGCCAAATATCAATATGCAGCTCTTTCATTTTTTATTCAGCCTTTCTCCATGCTTTTCCTTATTTTTGTGCTGTGCTTGGACTCCAGTTCTCTTTATTATGGTCAGAAAATTGTCTCTAGGCAGAGAGCCAGGATGAAAAAAAGACTAAATCAATGATGTTATTAATCTGTCTTCAAGTTACCAACTCTCTGTCATCTCCAATCTTCTGTTAAGCTGAACAAGTGATTTTGTTTTTGTTTCAGTCATTGTACTTGCTAGTTCTAGAACTTTCATTGGCATCTTTTTGTAATTTCTGTTTGCTACTGAAGTTCCATATCTGTTCACTCATTAATACATTTTCCTTTAATTATTTGAACTTTTTTTTTTACTTCTTTGAATGTAATAACTGCTAATAACTACTTTAAAGTGTTTACTTACCAAGTCCACAATCTGGATCACATTTCCCATTTTCTTTATATGTGTCAGTGATTTTATTAATTGAATGCTGGACATTGTGGATAATATATTTTGAGACTCTGAATTCTGTTATTTTGTTTGGGAAAGTATTAATTCTTATTTTCTCTTCAGTTTAAATACTGACTGATCACAGTGAGTTTCTGCAGACTTGGTTTTATGCTTTGTTATTAAATGTCTATTCAAAGCCCATGGCTTTTCCCAAGCCCCTCTAATTTGGTGGAAATCAATTTCTAAATTTCATCTCCATGTGGGCCTTGTTGGGGTTTAGAATTAGTCTTTATTAGAGTGAGACTAGAGTAAGTCTTATTTTAGGGTATGATCCTTGTTCCTAAGGGCTTTCCAGGTGGCACAGTGGTAAAGAATCTGCCTGCCAATACAGGAGACACTAAAGGCTTGATGTGATCCCTGGATCAGGAAGATCCCATGGAGGAGGAAATGGTAACCCACGTCAGTATTCTTGCCTGGAAAATTCCACGGACAGAGGAGTCTGTCCATGGCTACAGTCCTTGGGGTTGCAAAGAGATGGATACGACCAAGCCACTGAGCACCTTGTTCCTCAGGAGTGGTATTTCTGGAAATCTCCATTCAGGAAGGGCGGGAACTCCAGCAGACTCTAGCACTTCCCTTTTCCCAGTGGTGCTCAACCTCTAGTATTTCTTTTACTTCCACCTTTGTAGGAAATTCTATCAAGAAAAGTAAGGATGTCTTGCCCCAAGATATATACCCAGCCCTTACTTAGGAACTTCGGGGTCCCCTTTCTGCAAATTTTTCTCTGATACACTTCCCCTCAGATTCCAACCTTTTTAGCTGCCAGGAACTCTGACCTCTGCCCTCTGCCCCCTCAGCATGGTGTGACCACTGTGCTGTGTTTGAACTTCAGCTTTCTTTACTTCTCCAGTCAGGAAACTGACTCTCTGCAAAAGGCCAGAGAAATCACAGACTTTTCTCATGATTTCCCTTTTCTCAGGAGTTGAAATCTTATATAGCTTTTTGTCCACTGCCTGGTAACAGTTATCTTGTCAGTTTTATACTTGTTTCCAGGAATGGACTACCTGTTCCTCTGTCATCTCTGCCTTAAAGTCCCAGAGACTTTTGGCTCTCCATCCTTAGACTCCTTGAGTTTCCTTTTGGAGCACAAATGGGAATAAACATTTCATCCACTTAGGTGAGAGGAGTACGGAGGAAACACGGCGTCAGCTGCTGCTTGTGGCTGGGTTTTGTTAGCTGGAGGCGTGGGAGAGTCTTCCATGAGCAGGTGTTATTTTCTGGTCGATGTTCACAGCAGCCTTGACCAGGAGGTGGGCTTGTGTGAACATACAGGGATCGAACCGAGAGACTTACTTTTTGTATAGCGAGCTGGTGAGCCTCATTTGCAAGTGCAGCAGCAAGTGGAAGCCAAGATTTAGGGCTCAGCCATGTGTGTGGGGGATGGGGGTCTGGGGGATGGGGGTCTGGGTTCTGCACCAGTGATTCAGCCATGAGTTATGACCAGATGCCCTGTTGTATTGCCCCATCATGATATGTTTGTTTGCTCATCTGTGGAGGAAGGGGTGTTAACCTGGGCCCGAGGGAGAGGTGAGCTCATAGAGAAGCAGTGTGGGGTTGCACACAGACACCTGGGTTCTAATTAGAGTTAAAATCACTACAAGTGCTCTTGGGTAAATTACTTAATTTTTTGAGCCTTGGTTTCATTAATTCTTAAATGGGAATCATAATGCCTGTTGTATCCAGTCTTAAAGATAATGTGAGAAAATAAAAGTATGTTTGAACTGAGTGTTAGTTGCTCAGCCTTGTCCGACTCTTTGGGACCCCATGAATTGTAGCCCACCAGGCTCCTCTGTCTGGGGGATTTTCCAGGCAAGACTACTGGAGTGGATAGACATTCCCTTGTCCAGGGGATCTTCCTGACTGAGGAAGTGAACCGAGGTCTCCCACATTGCAGGCAGATTCTTTGCCATCTCAGCAGTAGCCCCTAAAAGTATGTTCATGAAAACTGTTTTATCTAACCCAGTTTCCAAAGCATTTTTGGAGAGTAAGAGAGTCAATGGCATGAAACTTCTGGCAATTTCACTGTTGTTCATTTTCTGGATTTTAGAAAAAAGTGTAGATGGAACCAGTTGGCTGGGAGACTTAAGCATTCACAGAAGAAAGGAATATTAGGATTTGGGTATGTGAGAGTAACTGAGGTAGGCTGCTGAAATGAGGTGGTGAGTGACCAGTGAAGCCCTCCTGGTGCTCAGCACTGTGCCAGAGGCTGCAGAGGACACAGCAGGAGAGAAGGCAGATTTCCTACCCTCTGTGGGCTGTAGTGTCCTCCAGGAGTAAGAGTGGGTCCTGCAAACAGATGCTTCAGGAGGAGCAGCCGTTTGGGAAGATTGGTGACTGGGCGATATTGAGAGGTAAGAGGAAGGTCTGAGGAGGAGGAAAATGCCCACTGTTGCCTTGCCCAGCCCTGTTCACCTTCAGGCAGGATGAACCTCATTCTGTCAGCTTCGATCAGTTCCTCTCCCATACCGGGCTTTACCAAGGCAGGTAGTTCTCTACCCTCCAAATCGGTAGGATCGTGACACAAATCGGGCTCCTCCAAGCTTGGGGTAGACTTGGGCCACGCACCTGCAGTCTTCCCGTCAGTGTGTCCTGTGCAGTCCTGCCATGAGTCTACTGATATCTGCTTTCTTGATTCATCTTCCTGCATCTCGGTGGGGCAGGAGGCCATCTCTGAGTCATAGTAGACTGGCTAAGCTGTACTTTCTCTACAGAGGTGCAGCACCTCTTGAGCCGTGACATGGAATGGATGTAGTTGCATTTGGGAAGCCAGGGTAGATGGAAGTTGAAATTAGGATAGAATTATAAATGTAAAGCTGTTTGAGTGGGACTGTGTCAGATAGATGCCTGAGGAAATGGTGATGCAATGGGTAATTAGCTGGAAACAAACACAGATTGTTGTTAATCTGCTAGTCTCCGAGTTCAAGTAGTGGGCAACTAAAGAAAGGAATGGTCCTCACCTTAAGTTGATTGGCTAGAAAGCACTGCCCCAGGTAAGGAGTCGTCCTTCAGGCCTTAAAGTTTCAGTCAGGGTCCTGCTAGGAAGGTGATGAATACTCAAAGGGTTTAATTGAAGAGAGCATGATAAGGGGACTGTTAACAGAAGTATGGCGAGAAATAAGGGACTCGCCATGAACTGATGAATACATTCAGAGGCTAGCAACAGCCAGGAGATGTCATTATACCTGACAGAGGGAAGGGGAAAGACCGATGTTTAAGAAACCTGGTGAGAACTGTGTCTATGGGAGAGGCTGCCCAGCATGAACTGTGGCCACACGCACAGACACAGACACACAAAGTCCTTTTGAATGCAAACACCACTTTAACTTTTATCTTGGGGTACCAACAAACAAAGATCAGTCATTTTATTTTTTATTATTTTTAATGACAAACATTGACTCTTTTTTAAAGTTTTTGTTAGAGTATGGTTGATTTACAGTGTTGTGTGAGTTTCAGGTGTGCAGCCAAGTGAATCAGTTATACATGTACTTATATCCACACTTTTTAAGGTTCTTTTCCCATATAGACATCCATATAGAGTATGGAGTGGAGTTCCCTGTGCTATACAGCAGATCTGTTTCATATATAGCAGTGTGTATGTGTCAGTCCTAACCTCCCAGTTTATCCCTCCCTCCCCACCCCCTGGTAACTATAAGTTAAACAAACGTCAGTGGGTGGAGTGGGGGGCAACAACAAGCATAAGTTCCCCAAAACAGGACCAAGCCTGTCATGTTTGAATGTAGCAAGAAGGTCAATGTGATTGGAATGTAATGAACATACGAACATTGAAAGATAAGACTGGAGTGATAGAGACAAAAGCCTGTGGTCCCTTCTCGGCTATGGTGAGAAACTTGGACTTCTGTGTGACAGAGTCATTGGAGGACACGCTCTGATTTATATTTTAATCTGGCTACAGTGCTTCAAAATACAGGTGAGAAATGATGGGGATTAAAGTAGAAGCCGTGAGGTGGTGGGCAGTGTTAGATTCTAGATATATGTTCCTTATGGAGCCGACTTAACTTGCTTGTGGATTGCATGTGGACGGGGGTGAAGGAGCAAGAGGAATCCTGGGGTGACTGTGCAGCTGGGAGATGGTGGTGTTATTATTTGAGACAGGGGAGACTTGAGGAAGGAGCAGAAAGAATGCAGTATTTTTGTATAAAGCAGCTTGAGGTATTTCTGATTTAGAAAGCTATTTGAGTCTTGAGTTTGGAAGAGGTCAGGACTAGAGATATAAATTTGGAAGCCAGCATCACAGATAGTATTTAAAACTATGAATTTGCATGCAGTCACTTAGTGAGTGACCCTAGGTAGCCAGGGGGAAAAAACCTTGGAGCATTTGTTATGAAACAAAGAGGCAGAGAAGAGACAGCAAAGACTGACCACTGAAACAGGAGGAAGCAAGGATACTGCAGTGTTACTGAGGCCAGAATAGCCGTGTTTCACAAATCAGGGGCTAGTCTACACTGCTGAACGCACGTGAGAGATGGGATGGTAAACTGACCCTCAGATTTGGTGATAAAGGATCACTGGAGACCTCTCCATAAGCATATTAGTAGAGTTAAAGGAGAATGGAATGTGAGTAAATGATGTTCTGCAGCTATTAGGAGATGAATGCCTCAGTTTTCCTCTTCTTTTGTACCCACTGTATATACTGGTTTTTTGCAACTGTTTCTACCATGATATAATTTTAAGATTTTTCTTAATATTTTTCCTGGTCAACTACCTCTAAATGAGCTCAGGTGTTTCTAAGTAATGCCCAGAACTGAATATGATACTCCATGTGTGATCTGTCCCATGTGAAATATATCAGGGAAATGATTCGTTTCATTCTCAGTATTTTCTGTCAATGACTCCAGCCTAAGATAGATAACATTTCTTTATTTTTTTATGACAGACAGATTGAACTTTTGATTGATATTTAGTTATCATCTAAGAGCTCTAAATCTTTAACACACTATTTCAAAGCCATTTACCCATCCTACTATTAAATGGATGGTGTTTTCTCTAGTTTGTTTGTTGTTTTTTTTTGGATTCAAGTGCTGTACTTGAAGCTTGTCACTGTTTCGCTTACCATGTTTGTTTGATTTGGCTTGTTGAAGTTTATTTTGGGTCCAGATTCTGTCACTCAGGGACATCCTTTTATAAACCAGTTCCTATGCCTTCATCCAAGTCATTAATAAACATGTTAATTGCTTCTCATATTTTGTGAAAATGGGTGGGCATAAATGATCAATTACTGATGTATGTGCTGTGTTTAGTCTCTCAGTCATGTCTGACTCTTTGTGACCCTATGAACTGTAGCCTGCCAGGCTCCTCTGTCCATGGGAAATTTTCCAGGCAAGAATACTGGCGTGGCTTGCCATACCCTCCTCCAGGAGATCTTTCCAACCCAGGGATTAAACCCAGGTCTCCCACAATGCAGGTGGATTCTTTACCATCTGACCCATAGGTAAGCCCAAGAATATTGGAGTGGGTAGCCTATCCCTTCTCCAGGGGAACTTCCTGACCCAGGAATCAAACATGGGTCTCCTGTATTGCAGGCAGATTCTTTACCAGCTGAGCTACAGGGAAGCCCTATAAATTACTGATAGATACACATAGACAGGTCAAATGCTGTTTAAACACAATTTAAGAGTGAGGAAGGCCCTACAAAGTCAGAAGGTCTGGTTCTTACTTGCTCAAGATCAGAGGCAGGAATGATGCTTCTGCCACCTGGATGTGTCTGATCTGGTTCCCCAAAGTTCTTTCCGAGGTGCGTTGTCCTCTCCTCATCCTATCATGAACCTCTCTGGCTGAGCTATACTCCTGCCTGTCTTTCTCTGTCATAGTCTCAAAGGTCTCATGGGAAACTTGGCTTACTGTCCCACTAAAATCAAGATTCTTTATACTTTTCTCTGAATCACATGCCCAGCAGCCTGATCAACAAAAGTTACAGTATGGTTCTAATTTTAAAAATAAGAAAATAACTTGAAATCATTAATATTTGTTTAGCACATTGTCATCTTCAGAGCACTTTAATCTGTGTTTCCTCACCCATCACACTCAGCCATCACAATAACCTAGTGGCCTAGGATGCTTCATTTTGCAGATAAATTCATCATCAAAAAAGATAAAGCTTAGCCTAGGTTTCAGGACTGCTTATGAAGGGCCAGCCAAACTAGGATCCAGACTACTGACATGGGAGCCTGGGAATGGGGACCTGGACAGGTGGTGGAGGTCACCATTGTTCACAGGTGATGGGGGGTGAGGAAAGCTGAAGCTTGGTGCTGCCCTGGACACCCAGGCTCTGTTGGACCAAGCGGAGTAGCACCAGGTATGTGGCAGAAGACTGTGCTCAGATGTCCAGCACTTATGGGGAACTCTTCTTTGGCACATCCTGGGGCCTGCCTTTCCCAGGCTCAGGATGGAGCTGGGCAGAGACCATGTTGTTTGGATGTTATTATTACTGGTGAGCACCGAAGAATTGATGCTTTGAACTGTGGTGTTGGAGAAGACTCTTGTGACTGAGCAACTGAACTGATACTGAGTGGAGTCAGGGCAGAAATGAACCAGCAGTGAACGAGTGCTCATTCCTGATGATCACATGTTTCTTTCTTCTTCTTCTTCTTTTTTTTTTTTTAAGCAACCACACCACTTGTTTATCAGTCTGATTTGGAGCTTTTCTATGAATCTGTGCAAGTTAGAGCTGGTCATATGCCAGTCTTCCATTTAGAGGTCCAGTTCTACAAAGGATCAGTGATAGTGATTCTTGAACAAGTCTTCAGGTTACTGAAATGTCCTTAAAAGCAGGATTTTGGTTTTTAGGCAGACCTGAGTTCAGAACTACATCTGTACTTACTGGGAACTTGGACAGGTTTCTTAAACTCTTATTTATTCATCTGTAAAATGGGGGATAATGATAGTACATATAAGTATACTTGGTTTTATTATGCTTCACTTTATTGTGTTTCCCAATACTACTTTTAAAAAAAACCAAAAAACAAAAAAAGCAAGTTGAGGATTTACAGTAACCCTGCACTGAGCAAATCTTATCAGTGCCGTTTTATTCCAACAACATTGCTGACTTCTTTTCTCTGTGTCACATTTTGGTAATTCTACCAACATTTCAAACTTTTCATTGTTACTATATTTATTTGGTGACTTGTGATCAGTGATCTTTGATGTTACTTTTGTGACTTGCTGATGTTTCAGATGATGGTTAGCATTTTTTAGCAACAACATTCTTTAAAATTAAGGCATGTACATTTTTTAGACATAATGCTATTGCACACTTAATAGGTTATAGTATATTGTAAACAGAATTCCTTGTTTGGCTGTGCTGCAGGCTTGTGGGATCTCAGTTCTTTGACCAAGGATTGAACCTGGGCCGCTAGAGTGAAAGCCCAGAATCCTAACCACTAGGCCACCAGGGCACTCCCTAAGCATAGCTCTTACATGTACTGGAAAACAAACAAACAAACAAACAAAAACGTGTGTGACTCACTTTATTGCAGTACTTGCTTTATTGTAATGGGCTTCCCTGGTGGCTCAGTGGTAAAGAACCTGCCTGCCAATGCTGGAGATGCGGGTTCAACTCTTGGGTTGGGAAGATCCACTGGAGAAGGAAATGGCAGCCCACTCCAGTATTCTTGCCTAGGTAATCCAATGGACAGAGGAGCCTGGTGGGCTACAGTCCATGGGGTCACACAGAGTCAAACACCATTCAGCGACTAAACAACAACCACCACAACAAATTGTCTGGAATGGAATCTGCAATATCTTTGAGGTCATACATATATACATATATATATGTACTATATATATTGAAGAAGGAAATGGCAACCCACTCCAATATTCTTGCCTGGAGAAGTCCATGGACGGAGGAGTGGGATAGGCTGTAGGCCATGCAATCGCAAAAAGTCAGACTGTGCAACTAACTTTCACTGTATATATATGTATTATATATATATGTACTGTACATAGATACTATATGTATAGTTAGTGGGGACTAATGGAGAAGGCAATGACACCCCACTCCAGTACTCTTGCCTGGAAAATCCCATGGAGGGAGGAGCCAGGTAGGCAGCAGTCCATGGGGTCACTAAGACTCCGACATGACTGAGCGACTTGACTGTCACTTTTCACTTTCATGCATTGGAGAAGGAAATGACAACCCACTCCAGTGTTCTTGCCTGGAGAATCCCATGGACGTGGGAGCCTGGTGGGCTGCCATCTATGGGGTCGCACAGAGTCGGACATGACTGCAGCAATTTAGTAGCAGCAGCGGTGGGGACTAACTTAGTTAATCATATAAAAGTGTTTAACGTGATACACTCAGAATTCAGTGAACACTGACCATTGTTGTTGAGTTGCCATCATACACGCGGTGTTAGTTTAAGGGACTGGCTTCTTCTTTACTGTTTCTTTTCCCCAATAAGGTTTGTTTCATCTTAGCCCCATTTGCCTTACCCTTTTCAGTCTGAGGATCACTCACCTTGGTGGAAGAGATGAAAAGCAAGAATAAAGTTGAGTACCTCTGCCTTCTCTCTGTCATCTTTTAACTTTCCATCATCCTAAAAAGCTGTTTATATCACTTCCTGGATCATTTTCTTTTGAACCCAACTTTAACAAGTCTTTCAACCATTTTTTTCTTAGACTTGAGCCACTTTTCTTATAAATTCATCCTACTGTTTTTGTAACTGTCCTGTTTTTATATATTAGAAGTGAATCCTACTTTTATGGGCTTCCCTGGTGGCTCAGGTGGTAAAGAATCAGCCTGCAATGCAGGAGACCTGGGTTTGATCCCTGGGTTTGATCCTTGAGTTTGGGAAGATCCCCTGGAGCAGGGTATGGCAACCCTTTCCAGTATTCTTGCCTGGAGAATCCCATGGACAGAGGAGCCTGGTGGGCTACAGTCCATGGAGTTGCAAAGAGTTGAACATGACTGAGTGGCTAAGCACACACATCCTACTTTTATACATTTTCTGATAAAATCTGATTTAATCACAGACTTCCTAGGTATCCATATTGTCTCTTAAATATCTGCATTGGGATTATTACCCTTCCCAGGTGGCACAGTGGTAAAGAATCTGCTTGCCAGTGCAGGATATTTAAAAGACGGGGGTTCAATCCCTGGGTCAGGAAGATTTCCTAAAGAAGGAAATGGCAACACACTCCAGTATTCTTGCCTGGAAATCCCATGGACAGAGGATCCTAGTGGGCTATAGTCCGTGGAGTCTCATAAGAGTCGGACAGGACTGAGCTACTGAGCATTGGGATAATTAGCTATTAAGCAGCCAGAATCAAATCACTTAAAGCAGTGTGTTACATCTCTTTTGAATCACATTGCTGTTTTAGAAATGTCTGTAGACTCAAATGCATTATTTCCAACTTTTAATTTAACCTCAGAAATCATCTTACTAAATGACACGTCTTATTCTTCACCACATCCCATTTCTTTAGTATAAATTCCAGGAGGATGTGGTCATTTTCTCATAGGGATATCATTAATTCTACATAACCATCTAGGGCAAGCATCCTTCAGCTATAGCCTGCAGAATAAATTGGGTCTGCTATTTGTTTTTGTAAATAAAGTTTTATTGAAATACAGCCTTGTTCACTTGTTAACCTATTGTCTGTGGCTGCTTTTGCATTACAAAGGCCAAGATGAATAGCTGTGTCAGAGCCTGTATAGCTCACAAAGTGTGAAATATTTCCCTCTACAGGGGAAGAAAAATTGGCTGGCCCACTGCTAGGGCTTCCTGAGGGAGGAACCTTAACCTCTCCCTGGCAGCAGCTCTTCTCAAAGATTTCCTAGCCTTCTGGAACTACTGCTGTCAGAAGGGAAAAAATCAGATACCCTGTTTTAAAATAATTAAACTTCTAACATGTCTAAATAATTGAAATCTCATATCACAAACATATCTTGCCTCTCTGCCAGTTTTGTGATCTCTTTCAGGAAATATTTTCAGTATCCTCTGTCAGGCTGAGATGCTTGGTGGTCTCGTCTTACTGTGACACTATTTTCTGTCTTATTTGCTCTTTGATGCAAATGCTGTCAGCCGTGGATCCTGGTTCGTGAATTTGCAGACAGTTGACAACGCCCTAAATGCCTTCTTTCCATGTTCGTGTTTCACAGTGCCAGCAGAGCCAGGTGGAGGCCGAGTCTTTGACTTTGTTCATTTGTCGCTTGCCAGCAGAGACAAACACACTTGTCTGCTTCCTACGTTTTCACTGTGGGATAGACTCCCCTGGTCTCACCAGTTTCCAGCCGCCGAGCAGAATGGTACTGGGGAGAAGCTGAAACCAGAGGGTCATTGTATTAGGTGGTCTCTACGTAGTGTTTCAACTGAAGAAAGACCACACTAGCCAGGACAATAGCTGCTTCTGCTGCCTGGCGAGAAGGGACTGGGTTCCTTGTTTAGAGGTGGATCGTGGCTTTGAGGACATAAGCTGGCAAGGCGCAGTGGCTCAGGCATTAAGCCAGGTCCAGAGCAAGAGAGATGAACCTGTTAGTTCATCAAACACATCAGAGTGAGGTGCTGCTTTTTGGTGTTGGGTGTGGATGACTGTGGAGAAGACAATGGCAACCCACTCCAGTACTCTTGCCTGCAAAACCCCATGGATGGAGGAGCCTGGTGGGCTGCAGTCCATGGGGTCGCTAAGAGTCAGACGTGATTGAGCGACTTCACTTTCATTTTTCACTTTCATGCATTGGAGAAGAAAATGGCAACCCACTCCAGTGTTCTTGCCTGGAGAATCCCAGTGAAGGAGGAGCCTGGTGGGCTGCTGTCTATGGGGTTGCACAGAGTCAGACACGACTGAAGCGACTTAGCAGCAGCAGTGTATAACTGAAGCAGGTACAACTCCTGGAGGCTGATGGGTCCCTGCCCCTGCCATTCCATCTCCATCACCATCACCCTCTCATTTCTGCCTTCAGACTGCTCTTCTCTTCTGCCCCCTTCTTGGTCTGATTGTGCCCTTGCTGGATTTACTTCCACTGCATACAAACAGAAACTCA
Organism: Madoqua kirkii; assembly: GCA_006408675.1. Lineage (NCBI taxonomy): Eukaryota > Metazoa > Chordata > Mammalia > Artiodactyla > Bovidae > Madoqua > Madoqua kirkii. The sequence goes on from SJYC01042466.1 coordinate 52,085, forward strand.
GAGTCCTCTTCTTGACTCTTTTCCTTTGCCTTCTCTGATTCACAGTCGCCAAAATATATTCTTTGTGTGTGTCTCAGTTTTATTTATCCACGAACTCTTCAAATTGAAAGGGAAAAAGAATATTTCAGTTGGGATAGAGTTATGAGAAAAGAGTTAATGGCTTTATATAAAGGCCAGTTATTCTGTGTTTTAACAATAGGTCATTCACAGGGCTTATTGCAAGAACCATTAAAATCATTAACAGGTCATTAATGCTGACTTTGAACTAGCTCATCAAAATCTCACTATTAATAGCTTTAAAAACTGTTTCTAATGCTTGAATTTTAACTGCCAGGGATTAAAAGTGAAACAGATGACTATGGGGCTCCCTTGGTTTTAAGGTCCCAAGGGAATCTCAGGGTGTTTGGGGTCCTTCTCGAAAGCATGAGGCCAATGTCATGGAGGGCAGTGGATGAGTTCACTCATAAACCATCTCCTGGTGCCCCTGTCAGAGCAGAGATGAAGCACATGACGTACCAGTGATTCTGGCCTACAGAGCTGTGCACACACAGAGTCTAGCAAGCGTGGGGATGGGTCAGAAAAGGAAGTTGTGCTTTGAAGATTCTGTCAGCAAATGCTCAAAAAGGACAGCTGCCCCACTTTCTAGTGCTGCCCTTTCATAACGTGACACCTCTCATCTTGCGAGAGCCTCTTCTAACACTGTGCTCCTAAATTACCCTGTAATTTCTTCCTGTTATCCTTGCCCCGTCACGTGCTGTGAAGAGGATTTTGTAGGAGTCAGAGTCCTGGATGGGTCAAGTCACATGGCGGGGCTGGGACTTAGTCTATAGTTAGAGACAAGGAGGTGCCAAGAGAGGTCCCTAAGGTGGAGTCGGCCGACAACGTGGGTGATGCCAGGTGGGGGGCAGTGCTGCCAGTTCTGCCACAAAAACAAAGAAACGCAAGGCTGGCTTTCATCCTGGGTGTACCCTAGAGGATACCTGGGTTCTGTGTTGTTAAAGCAACGATTAGCAAAGATTTCCTTTTCCTTTGAGTTACGTAGGATATTAGCATTTCTATCATCATCTTCCTTTTTCCTTTGTGATTAAGGAAGCTTTTATTCCTTTTGATGTGTGGCAGAGTGGGGGGGGGATGATGGAGCAGGAGGAATACAACTTTTGCATCCTTTCCCCCAATTTTATTTTATATACTGAGAAAATTAAGGAAAATGTAGATTAGTATTTAGTGAGGGTTGGTGCAGAAAGCGAAGAAGAACTTAAGAGCCTCTTGATGAAAGTGAAAGAGGAGAGTGAAAAAGTTGGCTTAAAGCTCAATATTTAGAAAACTAAGGTCATGGCATCTGGTCCCATCACTTCATGGGAAATAGATGGAGAAACAGTGGAAACAGTGTCTGACTTTATTTTTTTGGGTTCCAGAATCACTGCAGATGATGTTTGCAGCCATGAAACTAAAAGACGCTTACTCCTTGGAAGGAAATTTATGACCAACCTAGACAGCATATTAAAAAACAGAGACATTACTTTGTCAACAAAGGTCCATCTAGTCAAGGCTATGTTTTTTCCAGTGGTCATGTATGAATGTGAGAGTTGGGCTGTGAAGAAAACTGAGTGCCAAAGAATTGATGCTTTTGAACTGTGGTGTTGGAGAAGACTCTTGGGAGTCCCTTGGACTGTAAGGAGATCCAACCAGTCCATCCCAAAGGAGATCAGTCCTGGTGTTCATTGGGAGGACTGATGTTGAAGCTGAGACTCCAATACTTTGGCCACTTGGTGTGAAGAACTGACTCACTGGAAAAGACCTTGATGCTGGGAAGGATTGAGGGTAAGAGGAGAAGGGTAAGACAGAGGATAAGCTGGTTGGATGGCATCACCAACCCAATGGACATGGGTTTGGGTTGACTGTAGGAGTTGGTGATGGACAGGGAGGCCAGGCGTGCTGTAGTTCATGGGGTCACAAAGAGTTGGATACGACTGAGCAACTGAACTGAATTACCTGGTGTGGTGGTGAAGAATCTATCTGTGAATGCAGGAGATGCAAGAGAAGTAGCTTTGATCCCTGGGTTGGGAAGATCCTGGGGAGTAGGAAATGGCAAACCTTTCCATCCAATATTCTTGCCTGGAAAATCCTATGGGCAGAGGAGCCTGGTGGGCTGTAGTCCACAGGGTTGCAAAGAGTTGCTAACCACTGAGCGCAGTAAACAGCACTGAAGATCTTACAGAGAGTAGAAGGTTGAAATGAACATCACGTCCTTTGCAGGAAGATGTGAAAAGTTGTCAAGGTGTGAGATAAGAAAGAGATCTCACTATAGATATGGAGATGAGTGTTCCTAGGTTTGTCCCTCCAGACCCACTTTCCATCCTTCCACTTGTTTTTTCGTTGTTGACAAGGCAGCTCTCTCTAACTCCAAACCCGTGTACCTGAGTCATCGTGGAGGCAGAGTAGGGTTTGCTGATGATGGAGAACAGCAGCAGCAGCTGCTGGGCTGCTCTCACCCCTAGTCTTCACTTCCAATTTGGAGCCTCAGTGGCTGGGGTTTCAGTAATCAGCAGGTTTGGCACTTAAGCCTGGAGTGGCTTTTAGTCTCCAGCAAAGATGGTGGCCTCCTTATAGATGCTCCACCCTGGAGAGCAAGGCTGTTGGAAAACAAAGCTGGTGTCTCCTTAACATTCGTCCCTTTACCCTGAATGGCTTGATTTATTTTTATTACGCTGCTTCTCCAAACCCCATTGGGTTTCTTCTCTCCTTTCTCTCTCTCTTTAAATAAAATGTGTACCTAATGATTCAGACAACGTACCATAGAGGTCACTCACCGTGTTGTACTTTGCTAATGTCTGATGGGTTGCATTTTATGCAATATAGAACTTTAATGGCATTTGGAAGTGCCTCATCTCATTGAGATTGCCTGTCTGGTCCTCTGCTTTCACCTTAGTTCTAAGATCAGGTGACTTGTTCTGGTGCGTAAAATTAGAATCATTTCTTTTGCCCAGAAAAATGTCAACGTGAATTTCTTTCAAGTCAAATCAAAACGCTCTGATTTTTAGATCACTTGCATTGTTTCTTATGTTAATGTCTGAAAGGGTATTTTGAGAATTGCGGGAGGGTCAGACCTGCAGATTTCCGGTCACTTCAGATGTTGTAGAAGCTGCATCTTTATTAGTGGAACTTTTTGGTTGTAGTCCACAGAAAATGGTACTCATATAAGGGGGGAAAAGATATATTTTAGATCTGAAGGGAAAGGCAAGGCAAAAGTGTCACAGTGCTTCCAAGGATCTGGGTAGCAGGAATTAATAAATGCATTTTTTCTCTCTCAGAGACTATATTCCCAGAGAAAATGATGCTGGATGGCTCTGTGATTTCTGAAGTCACTATGGTGCTCTACTTAAGATTCAGATTCCAGGGGGAGATGATGTTTCTGGTCTAACATGGTGCATCTTGTTTAACAGTCCCATGGAAGTTTTATCCACTGGAGAGGGAGTTGTTTTCCAAAGCACAACTTGGGTGTTGTTACCACCAGCAGGAGAATGGGTGCCTGGCAGGCAGAGCCAGCAGATGTCCAGTGCAGCGTCTGTCTTTAGTCTTCTGTTTATCTCTCTTCCAGATCATTAAGTAAGACATTAAATAAAACTGGACTTACCCTGGGTGCCACAGGCTCCCCACCAGGCGTTCCTCTGACTCTTTACATTATCACTGATAATTGTTCATTTGCCTTTAGTGAGGTTTTAGCCTCTGTGATGAGCTTCACACTCCTGCCAGTTTAAATTTCATGTAAGGAGTAAAGCTTCCAAGAGCTGCTGCATCTTTTTTTTTTTCCTAGAGTCAAAATGTATTATTTCATTGACTGTGTGCTCCTCTCTACTAATCTTGTAATCCGACCCCAAATAACGATTCAGTGTGGAAGACTGCCACGTGGCCAAAACATCCGCTTTCCCTAGCCAGCTTCCCTCGTGAGAGCGAGGGCTTGAGCTAGGACATCCAGGGCATTCTGCTGTCTGCCATTCTGGCTAATGAACTGGAGACATGATTTCTATTTCAGATGATCTGCCGAAGCACTTTAGTGCTCTCTGAACCATTGAGGAAAGATTGAAATAGCCTCGGTATGGCAGTATAATCCAAGCATATTTGAGGCTATTTCAAATCCAGGGGACATTGGTAATGTTAAGAGCTAATAGTTATGGGGTGCTTACTATGTGTCAGACACCTTGCGCTTCTCCTGTATCATCTCTCTTGAACCTTCACCTGAACCTTAACAACCCTATAAAGAAGATACAATTGTTAGCCTCCTTTCCCCAATGCAGAACCTAAGGCTTTGGGGCAAAATAACTTGCCCAAGGTTGCTGCTGCTGAGTCACCCCGGTCGTGTCCGACTCTGCGACCCCTTAGACAGCAGCCCACCAGGATGCCCCGTCCCTGGGATTCTCCAGGCAAGAACACTGGAGTAGGTTGCCATTTCCTTCTCCAATGCATGAAAGTGAAAAGTGAAAGTGAAGTCGCTCAGTCGTGTCTGACCCTCAGCGACCCCATGGATTGCAGCCTACCAGGCTCCTCCACCCATGGGATTTTCCAGGCAAGAGTACTGGAGTGGGGTGCCATTGCCTTCTCCGTTACACATACATATGTTATGTACTGTAACCTCTATGCTGTGTAGCCACTCAGGCTAGGTAAATACTTATCCATCCAGCCATCTCTTCACTGATTCTTCAATTCAGTGACTAAGATGTGAATCGAGTGCTTAGGATGGGCCAGCATGTTGGAGGCACCAGGTGCGGAAGGCAGAGCTGGTTAGACACGATGTCTTCTCTGCCAGGAGAAAGCGCACATTCTAGTAGCTAGTGTACAAAATTAGCAATTCACGTAGGGACTTCACCACTGCGTGCCCTGACTGTGCTGTTCATAGTGTATCCCCTAGGCTGCCTTGCCATCTAGAATCCCTTCTGGAATGGAAACATGGGAGAAGCTTCAGTAGGCAGATGGGTAGATAGAGAGATAGGCAGATAGATGGATAGAGAGAGAGACTCATGTATGTCACGTCTCTAACTCTTCCCCCAAGATAGGCTTGATTGCTGAGAGTGGGAACACGTTCTTCAGACTCTGCGTGTGTGGTAGAATGGCCTTCTGCAAGAGCTACGTTCTTTGGCTTTGTATATTAAGATTTTGGGCTTCCCTGGTGGCTCAGAGGATAAAGCATCTGCCTGCAATGCAAAAGACCTGGGTTCAATTTCTGGGTTGGGAAGATCCCCTGGAGAAGGTAATGGCAACCCACTCCAATATTCTTGCCTATAGAATCCCATGGACAGAGAGAGGAGCCTGGCGGGCTACAGTCCATGGGGTTGCAGAGTCAGACACGACTGAGCGACTTCACTTTCACTTAAGATTTTAGTTCCTTTGTAAATTGAAGCATAATTGAATTACAATGTTGTGTTGTTGTTCAGTCACTAAGTTGTGTCCTACTCTTTGCTGGCCCATGGACTGCAGCACGCCAGGCTTCCCTGTCCTTCATTATCTCCTGGAATTTGCTCAGACTTACGTCCACTGAGTCAGTGATACTATCCAACCATTTCATCCGCTGTCGCCCCCTTCTTCTCTGGCCCTCAATCTTTCTCAGCATCAGTGTTGTGTTATTTTCAGGTGTATAGCAAATTGATTCAGTTTTATGTATAAATATACCTTTTCAGATTATTTTGCATTATAGGTTATTACTAGATATTGAATATAAGTTTCCTGTGCCTTACAGTAGGACCTTTATTGCTTATCTGTTTTATATACAGTAGTGTGTATCTATTAATCCCAAACTCCTAACTTATCCCTCCTCCCCTTTCCCCTTTGTAACCATAAGTTTGTTTTCTCTGTGAGTCTAGTAAAATTGTATTTTAAAATGCCCCTTTCCTCCATAATATTTCAATGATTATTTTAATGTAAAAATAAATTCCTAAAAGTAGGCACTGCGGAGTAAACCGTGGCTCAAGGATATGTACTATGTTTCTGGGCTGTTTCTGTACCCCCAGTGCCCTCGGGGGCTGGTCTGTGTACCCTGATTTGAGAAGCGTGCAAGAGTCTAGTGTGTCAGCCAGGAGTCTCAGAAGCCTCATCAGGTGTTTTGAATGGCAGGTGGTTTAATACCAGAAATTCAGGGTTTTGGAAACCTTTGAAAGGCTAGTGAGGGGTGGAGGATGAAAGGCCAGGGAAGCTCTGTTCAGGAAAAAGGTGAATTCAGGGACTCGAGTGAAGCCCATGGGTTAATCTTAGATGTCTGCTGTCCCAGGCCAAGTCCCCTTTGCCGGGTGCCAGCACTGGGTCCTCACTTTCAAGTGTTCCCGAATCATAGTAGCTTCTCTTTCTTTTCTGCTTCCCCATCTCACTTTGCCTCTCAGGGGTGAGTCTGGGAACTAGCTGACCAGGGCACCCAGGAAAGGCAGTTTCTGAGTTCTGGAGAGCAGGTGTGCGAGGGAGAGCTTGGGGCTGTGAGGATGGTGCTGAAGACCAACAGGCAACATCCTTTTTTCTTTCTGGCCACACCGCGAGGCATGTGGGATCTTGGTTCCCTGACTGGGCATCTAACCCACGCCCCTTGCAGTAGAAGCACTGAGTCTTAGCCACTGAACTGCCAGGTAGATCCCCAGCAAATAATATATCCTCACTACACAACAAAAAGTGACATTTGGCCTAGGCTAAGGCAGTAGCCATTCCTTTTTTTTCCCCTTCTACTGCAGTCCTATCCCTTTCAGCCTTCCCTTTGAGCCCCTTAAAGTGCCAAGGAATGAGGTTTCAGTAAGAAATGTAACCGCGGTGGGGAAATTTAGTTTCATTGACTCTGTTCCTTTTTTATTTCACATTTCCACTTGCCGCCCTCTTGGTTCTCCCATCCTCTTCTTTTAGGAAAGAGAAGGGCTGTTAGTCTTGGGATCGTGTGTTGATTCCTTGGGGGAATTTATCATCCGAACCCTCTTCAGAGATAAACTCTCTAGGGAGACACAGGGTCAAATGCTGAATTGTTTGAAAAGATTTGTGGGGTTTTCCTCTGAAGGAAGGGGCTTCCGTTTTGTTTCAGTTGGTAAAGAATCCGCCTGCAATGTAGGAGACCCGGGTTCCTTCCTTGGGTCAGGAAGATCCCCTGGAGAAGGGAACGACAACCCACTCCAGTATTCCTGCCTTGAGAATCCCCATGGACCGAGGAGCCTGGCGGGCTACAGTGCCTGGGGTCGCAGAGAGTGCCTGAGCGATTAACACGCAGACCCTGCTGAATGAGTGTAACTTCCTCCTGTGGTCAAGAGTTAAATGCTCCAGCCAGTTCATCTGCAGCGTCTGGGACTGCGTCTTCAGGACGCTTCTGATACGAAGCTAAAGAGGAAGGTCCATTTTCTTTTAGTCCCTGAGGTCCCAACCATCCTCAGAATGGGGGCCTTTCCACTCCTTCTCCTTCAGCTCCCAACTTCTAAGCCAGATCTTGGCCTAAAGCTTTTGTTGGTTCATTCTGATGCTTCTGCACCTTTATGTAAATGAATACCACCATTTGTTTCTTCAGCTCACACGAATTTAGTTGATGGACTGTCTTAAAAGACTGCATCACATGTTTTTTTGTTTTCTGAATTATTGTTAGAGCTATCATTAAGCCTGTAAGAAAAAGAAGCCATATGGCCTCTCCCTGGCATCGCTCATGTCAGACAGGGCCATTGTTTCCAAAATGCTGGGACCATTCCAAAAGCATGTGTTAGAGAATACTAGCTTAGAAAAGAGTTTGAATTTTAGAAAAGTTGTGAGAGAAGCAAATGATTTAATTTATGAGCAAACGTTTCATTGGAAGAGGTTGAAGAGCATCTATGAAGAACACTAATTTATAATCTTAAACTTGGCTTTATTTGCTTTCTGTGTGGGTTGTCTGTTGGGACTAGTAAAACTATAGGCTCCAAACCACATTCAGGTCACCAAGAACACAGACACTCTGACTTAGAAGACTGAAGGTCTACATGCCTGTTTGTGGGAAGGTTTGATTCTGTGTGCATTAATACACTGAAATAAAGCAGGTAAATGTTGAGCTTTTGGGTTCTGCATGTGCAGGTAAAGAAGCTCAGGCTGTTGGTGGGAATTCCCCACAAAAGAGATTTGGAACAAGTGAGTCTTTCTTTTTAGCTGAAGTTAGAAGTCTTTATTCCTTTTGAGAACAAGTGAGGTATTAAATACGTGAAATAAATAAGTTAGTTGGACTGTCAATAGTTCTGAGTGGGTGGAAAAGATTGAGAAGGATCTGGACAAAGAAAGCTGACTTTCAAGCTGATTGTTCCAAAAAGAGATCACAGGAGGAGGGGACTAGGGAATTCTTTTCCAGCTTTATTTTGATAAAGTTATTCATTTTTGGAGCTATACCTTCATAATGGGTAATCTGTGAGTCAGTTGTCCACAGCCTTTTAGGCAGAGGAAGCAAAAACCACCCTTTAAATATATTTTCTTTTTCCTTAATCAAGTCCCCATTGCAGAATATGAAACTAGGATTCATGTTTTCAGTCTGCGACTGATCATTAGGCAAGTGAGGAGAAGCCAGGACTATTGATAGCTATGTGCACATTTTATTTAACATCAGATTTCATAGAGATACAGACATAGAGAACAAATCTATGGATACCAATGGGGAATGAGGGTGGAGTGGTGAATTGGGAGATTGAGATTGACATACACACACACACACACGTGTATATATACACATATATATGTATATTTTTATACACTATTGATACCATGTATAAAATAGATGGGAACCTACTGTATAGTTCAGGGAACTCTACTTAAGTCCTCTGTGTTGACCTAAATGGGAAGGAAATCCAAACAAGAGGGGATGTATGTATACACATAGCTGATTCACTTTGCTACACAGTGAAAACTAACAATATTGTAAAGCAACTATACCCCAATTAAAAAAAAACATAAAAACAACTACCCCTAAACATCTAGGCCATCAAATTCCTATTATGAATTAATGCGTGGTATTTATCAGAGTCAACTGAACCAAGATTTATTGTCTACTATTTTCTGCTTATAACATTGTCTTTCATCTTCCTAGCAATACTGTGAGGTGTTCCTACTGTTCCCCTTTTACAGATTAGAAAATTGAGGTCCAGAGGAGTTAGGAGACTCGTCTTTTTAAATGTGCATGGGGAGAGACGAATGGGCCTGTCACACCCACGGCTGAATCCGATGGCTGTCTGGTGGCAGGTCCTGGGCCACTGTCACAGTGTGTCCTACCTGGTCCCAGTTTCTGGGGACCTGAATTCTATCATTGATGTTGCCAGCTGACCACTGTGATGTCTTTATTTGGGAAAATCCACCCAGCGTGTCCAAAAAGCCTGGTGAGGTGACCTAATTTATAAGACGATACAAAAAAAAAAAAACTCTACCCAAAATATCCATCACTTTTCTAGCATCCGGAATAATAAGAAAGCAGAAAGAAGCATTTTGTATATTCTGAAATTGTCGCTTAAAATGAGATATTGTCATCTAATGGAACAAATGTTTCTCATCTAATAATTTTAGGCTAGTTTTGAGTATATGTTTATCTGTAATATTGTATAGTTTACTGTGAATATTCTAGCTTGGGGTAAATGTACCTTCTGAAAACTAGTGTCCTCAATAAGCATGGCTTAGAAGATCAATTTTAGGAATCTAATATGCCAGAAATAAGTCCAGCTAGCCCACACTTACATTGGTCATCACTGTCTTTTTCTTATTCTGCATCATTTCTATTCTACTGTGCTTTGCAGCCACTTTTAACGTCCTGACATTCCACTTACTTCATCAGCTATCACTTAACATCTCTTCTCTCTTTTTAATAGTACTGCAGCACTTCCCAACACAGCCAGCCCACCCTGATGGTCCCCAGCTCCCTCTAAAATTCTTGCATTATCATCCCAAATGGCTACCTCCGGTGGCAGTGAGGGGTCTATTTTCAGAAAGAGCAAACACCATTCATAGGGATGGCCAGTTGCTGGGGCTTTGTATAAAGAAGCAGTATCCTTGATGTGGGATTTCGTTAGCAAGACTCAACTTGGAGCCTTCCCATAATGGGGCATGACCTGAACGGGCAGGATGTTCTTGGACTGGTGGCTTCCATTTGGAAGAGAGCTTAGTGAAGACTGGGAAGATGAGAGACTTCCAAAAACAGGCCAGTTCTGGAGCTCATCCCAAGTGTAGAAGACTCGCTCCCTTGTTGTGGTTCTGTCTTCTTCTGGAAGCGCAGCTCTTCCTTCTCCCCTTGTTGCCTGGTGTACTTCTCTCTAGTCTTCAGCCCCAACTCAAGGCTACCTCTTGGGAAAGCCTTCCTTGACTTTCCCTGTGGAATGTCTGTGCTTCCAGGCAGCTTGTGTGGGCTGTGTATCTTTTGCAAGGTAATTACTCATTTATAAATTTATCTCTATACTTGGCGGAGAAGGCAATGGCACCCCACTCCAGTACTCTTGCCTGGAAAATCCCATGGATGGAGGAACCTGGTAGGCTGCGGTCCATGGGGTCGCAAAGAGTCGGACACAGCTGAGCGACTTCCCTTTCACTTTTCACCTTCATGCATTGGAGAAGGAAATGGCAGCCCACTCCAGTATTCTTGCCTGGAGAATCCCAAGGACGAAGGAGCCTGGTGGGCTTCCATCTGTGGAGTTGCACAGAGTCAGACACGACTGAAGCGACTTAGCAGCAGCAGCAGCTGGACTTGGAACCCTATTGTCTGTGTCTTCCTGGGCAGGTGGTAAAGGCTTGTTATTGTTCAGTTGCTAAGTCATGTCTGACTCTTTGTGACCTCATGGGCTGCAGCATGCCAATCTTCCCTGTTCTTCACTGTCTCCCAGAGCTTGTTCAGACTCATGTGCATTGAGTAGGTGATGGACATATAAATGGTAAAGGCTTGGTAGATTTTTATCAAGTGAGCAGATGTACTTTCCCTTCTTTTCTCTCACTTGGACATGATGTTTTGTTTTTGCCTAGCGTAAGTGACTGAGAAACATCCACTGGACACATTTAATACCCTGGATGAAGGTCATGACTCTATTCAAGGTTCATACATTCCAAACAAGAGGACAAATTCTCTCTCTCTCTCTCTCAGCCCCCTTAGGGCCAGTCTCAGTTTGGCAAAGATGATAATTTGTGTAGGATATGAAACCTAACAAGCTTTCTGATTTAAAGTAAAAGCTAACTTAATATTCTTTATTGCTTCCTGGAATCTGATCTTGGCAAGATTAATGTCAAAAATATTGTGAAGTAAGGTAATTCTTGTCGGCTTTTGACCGAGTGAAATTAAACTGCCAGAGATCTCATGTTTGAAAAGGTCCCCAGCCATTTGCCCCTTATCTTCAGTCAGGGTACAGCCTTTTTTATCACTGGCCTGAAAGCTCTGCGCTTTGGTAAGGTTCCCCAGAAAATAATCCCGCTGCAAGCAAAACCCTTAGTGACTGTTATTGACAAAAAGGTAGCTGAAATTTACATACATTCCCCCAAATACAGTGAACCAGGGAAATGGTGATTTTTACCTGCATGTTCAAAACAAGTCTTCTGGCTGCCTCATGATCGTGGAGGGCATTGGAAATAGCCGTTGAGTGACCTCATTTTCCTGCTTCCCCAAACCAGTCCTGGTGGAAGTAGCAAAGTCCCAACACAGATACCAGCCAGCCGGTTGGAAGGGTTCGGATGTCTTACTCGGAAGAGTGGCTGGAGTTAGCACTTTGGCATCAACTAGGGGTGGTTCTAAGGGTGTGTTGTCCAGTATGGGATACAGTACCCACAGATGATCTTTACATTTAGAATTAAATGAAATAACAGTCGAGTCTCTCAATTGCTGAGCTGTATTTCAGGGGCTGCATGTTGGCCCCGCAGATAGGAATGGCCGTTGCTGCAGGAAGTCCTCTTGGGCGGTGCTGCTCCAAGAGACCTGGATGCCTTCAGCGTCACATTCTTAAGATGCCTGACTGTTCCAGAATGGCCAGGAGCAGTCCCGGGAGGCACTGCTTAAAATAGAGAGGACAGCAAACGGTGTTGGTTTGCCTGTGGCCAGGACTTGGGTGATGCCCTTAGGTCCCACTAGCAGGTCTGAAACAGCTAGTAGAGAGTGAGGAAATGGAGTGGCTCAGATTCAAGTTGAAATTGACCTAAGTTACTGTGTGACTAACGCACACCAGGGTCTATGCTGGTTGCTTTCACCTCGCCTACCTTATTTCTGCCTCTAACACGGTGGCTCCTTGCCTGCTTTTTATGGATGAGAAAACTGAGGCTCAGAGGCATTAATTAATGTGTAAGAGGCTGCTTAGTGGCAGGGTCTGAGATGGAACTTGGTGCTTCTAACTCAAGTTCAGTGGTTTTCTTGCTTTAGGGCTAGGGAGAGGGAAGGGGGTGTAGGTGGGCAGAGAACCAGTCCAGGTGCCATTTATTGAAGAATCCAACCCAGTGGCTCCGTCTGCAGTCTCTTGGAGCCTGGTCAGGGGTTAGCCACTTGCTTGTGGCGTGTTGTCAGGGACTGTTGCTGAGGGGGATTTTCCTTCCATGGGAGGCTTAGTGAGTGGAATGGGGAATTTAGAATTAAAGATGAAAATACATCAGCAGTCATTACAATAAGAATAATTACGTAGTCAGTATTGTTCAGGATACCAGCTGAGGGCTTTGCATAAGGTAACTAATTTAATCCTGTGACTACTCTAGGAAGTAGACATTGTTTGTACCCCTGTTTTATAGATGAAGAAACTGAGGTTTGGTGAGAGAAAGCCAGTTTCCAAAGGCACAGGCAGTGAGGGGGTGGCATCTTAGAAGCTACTGTCTCCATTTGAGGTATTTCAGATGGCCCTGGAGTGGGTGTGGGGTAGGTAATGTCGGGTATGGTGGGGCGGGAGTGCATGCCAGCCCAGTGCTCTCTAGTCACATTAAATAGCATCTGCAGCACCTCTGTGTGGAGAAGGCAATGGCACCCCACTCCAGTACTCTTGCCTGGAAAATCCCATGGATGGAGGACCTTGGTGGGCTGCAGTCCATGGGGTCACGAAGAGTTGGACGCGCCTGAGCGGCTTCACTTTCATGCATTGGAGAAGGAAGCGGCAACCCACTCCAGTGCTCTTGCCTGCAGAATCCCAGAGATGGGGGAGCCTGCTGGGCTGCCGTCTATGGGGTCGCACAGAGTCGGACACGACTGAAGCGACTTAGCAGCAGCAGCACCTCTGTGAGCCCCCTCCCCAGAGCTCGTCTGCAGGTGGCACCTTGCTGACCATTCATTTTTCAGATGTTGAACTGGAGGCCTAAAGGGTTGAAATGACTCTCTCGGTGCCTCAGAGAGTAAGTGGCAGCACTAGTATCCCAGGACCCCTTCTAGACCTCTCCCTGCCTCTCAGACTCCAGTTCTGACCCCTTCTTGGGACAGCGGGTTCTTAAAGGCAGCGCCACATAGAAGTTTCTGGAGATAATCTGTGTGTCAAAGTATGAATCTGTCCTCCACCATCCATTTCACTCCAGCCATTCCATGTATGTCTTGGGTTGTGCTGAGTATTCAGGCTGATATAAGAAAGGCATAGGACGTGCTGAATAGAAGATTCTAGTCTTAAAAACCATGTTTTAGTGCTACGTCTGCCTGTGCTCTAACGGATCTTCCTAGGGTGGCGCTAGTGGTAAAGAACCCACCTGCCAATGCAGGAGACACAGGAGATGGGGGTATGATCCCTGGGTCAGGAAGAACCCCTGGAGGAGAGCATGGCAGCCCACTCCAGTATTCTTGCCTGGAGAATCCCATGGACAAAGGAACCTGGTGGTCTACGGTCCATTGGGTTGCACAGAGTCAAAGTGACTTAGCACATACGCACGTGCTGTAATGGGACTTTTGTTTCGGAAAAGAAAAGGAAATGTGGTGAACATGGCTTGTGTAGAACTATAGATAGACGGGGGTATTCCATTCAGGCCATGTGGACTCTGGATATTGGCTTTATATTCTTTCTACCTGGGCTCTGTGGTGCTCACTGCCACTGTTATTGTTGGCTCAGGCGTAAGGAGGAGGGCACAGTTGTTTCTTTCGGGTGGGAAGATTGCAGAGTAAGGTGAGATGTTACCCAGCTCCCTGAGCCACAGGGCTGGGACTCTTGCCCGCAGGACCAGGAGCCTGCCTACCTGCTCTGCTAAGCAGAGAACAGGAGGAGCCCCAAGGGGTTTGTAATGTGCGTTCAGGCCCTCCAACTCTTCTGCTTCCTGCTTTCCTATGGTTTTTTTGGGCCGTGCCTCACAGCATGCGGGATCTTAGTTCCCTGGCCAGGGATTGAACCTGTCACCCTGCACTGGAAGAGCACAGTCTTAACCACTGGACTTCCAGGGAAGTCTTTTGCTTCCCCAGATTGGGAGGCACCCAGAGCGGACACTGTATCGCATGTTGCAAAATACATATGCCTGGACTCCTCCTAGACAGATCTGTGAAGAGTATTATATTCAGCCCCATTTAAAGATAAGGAATCCGAGACTCACAGAGGCCAGTCATACAGCAAAAGTAGCTTGAACCCGGCACTCCTAAATGCTAAGGCCATGTTCCTTCTACACTGTAGTCACCTTGATTCTTACAATGTTAGTTGCTCAGTCATGTCCAGCTCTTTGTGACCCCTTGTACTGTAGCCTTCCAGGGTCCTCTGTCCATGGGGTTTTCCAGGCAAGAGTACTGGAGTGTGCTGCCATTTCCTTCTCCAGGGGATCTTCTTGATGCAGGGATTGAATCTGGGTCTCCTGGATTTCAGGCAGATTCTTTATCAGGGAAGCCCTGATTCTTACAGAGGGCGGTGCAGATTCAGACACCACCTGAAACCTAGGCTGCCTTCATGTGGTCTCATCCTGACCCTGTGCCCTCAGGTAAGTACCGAGAAGGCTCAGGGCGGCTCCTGGATGTGCTGTGCTCTCTGAAACCCTCAAGGGGGTTTCCTGCCAGTCGTATTAAACACACTTGGACAGGAGCACGAATTCCTTCCTAGTGTCGTTCATGAAGCGTCTCCTTTACATGTGAGATGTCGTTCACTTTCTCCTATCTCTTTATATCCCACTCATGTCCCCCTTCACCTCTGATCATCTCCCCTATCCTTTGTGCTCCTCTTTCTCCTGTTGCTCTGGGAGTAGCAAGAGAGCCTGGTTGGCTATTGTTCAGGGCATACAGTTGTTGAGTCTCACTGGAGTGAGCATCAGACTGTGATGAGGGGCAGTTGCATCAGCTCCATCCTAAGACCACCCTGTGCTGCCTGAGGTGGGAAGCCCTGAGGAGCCAGCAGCAGGACCCCTCCCTATGGAAGGAGGAGGGGGCCCTGGATTACAGGGGACTCCGTTAATCCTGCTCCTCCTTATTCCCCGTGCCCTGTGCTGGGGGCTGTTCTAACTTTACCTGCTGGCCTGTGTGCACAGTGGAGGGCTTGGGCAGTCAAGCCTGCTGTTCTCTAGCTAAAAACTTCCTTCAGGAGGTGGAAAAAGCCAGAGAAGGAGGCTGTGAAAGAGGCTGAAATGAATGGGTAACTGAGAGGTTCGTGTGTCCCGGCAGCTCCACGTTCTGCAAGGCGGAGACCACGCTGACCCCAGCCTCCTGTGCTTGGTGGGGGATGCCTGTGTGCGAGGGGCTGGGGGGAGCCTCCGACCTAGATGGGGCTCCCAATAAGGGAGAGAGACTATCTTCCCACAAAGCTACAGAAGATAAGGAGCCTTCCAGAAAGTCAGCAGATTGGGAGTTTGATGTATGGCCTGTAGTGAGCAGCTCACCAAGGAGAACCCTGTAAAGATTAATAGATATTGACACAGATCTACAGGGGTTGCAGGTTGGTTCCTGTTTTCCAGGCTGGGAGGTCAGAGCAGGTCCCTGAGAGGAATTCGCTTCCTAACTGGGCACCCTTGGGCTCGGATGCCTCCCCTCTTTCTTCCCAATTCCAGATTCTCCAGAACCTTGGAGCTCACAGTAGGCATCCAGTCCTTTCCTAAGATCTCCTCGAGGCTGGACCACCGGTGATCCTTCATGCATTCTTTTTTGGGGGCTGCTCTGGGTCTGTGTTGCTACATGTGGGCTTTCTCTAGTTGCAAGTGCGGGCTACCCTTTGCGGTCGCTCCTCTTGTTTCTGGAACACGGGCTCTAGGCGTGAGGGCTCAGTAGCTGTCGATGAGCTTCGTTGTCCCACGACATGTGGAATCTTCCTGGAGCAGGGATCTAACCCATGTCCCCTGTGTTGGCAGTCAGATTCCTAACCATGACAGCCTCTTCATTCATTTTTGTATTCAAAAATACTGTTTTATTTTGCTTTAGGTTGTCGTTCAGTCACTAAGTCACGTCTTTTCGACCACATGGACTGCAGTATGCTGATTAGCTCTTATTTTTTCTTTATAAATTTTGAGTCAGTGCTAGAGATAGAGAAAGGAACAGGATCCAGTTGTTTTCTAGAGTTTCTGGTCTAGTTGAGATAGCCAAGGACGGACACAGTACTGTCACAGGAGACGCACCTGGAGGGTCTCACCTGAGAACAGAAGAGGCCTGGAGCAGGGCCGGCCCAGGGAAATGCAGGAAGGCTTGAAAATGCCTTTTGCAAGAAGGCAACGTTTGAACTGCTCTGTCAGGAGAGAAGGGCGAGGCAGCCCAGGCCCCCTGGGGCGTGAGTTAAGGTGGGGAGATGTGTAAAAGTCCAGCAGATTCAGGAGCCTTCAAGTTAAGGACAGTAGGCTTGAGGAGCGGTAAGGTGAGAATGAAAAATCTCTGAAAGATGCAAACCACTAAGATCATTTCTTGTCCTGCAAGGGGATTAATTCAGACTTTATCATGAGAGCTGCGGGAAGCCACTGAAGAATCTTTAAACAGAAGGGAGTGACATGGTGAAATTTACATTTTATTAAGAAAATTCCTTGGGAGATGGTGTGCAGGAGGATTGCTCAGAGTGGCGAGGCGGTAGTGATCCTGGCCGGAAAGATGAAGGACTGAGCCTGAGCGGCAGCGGGAGACCAGATGCAGGGAGGACTGGGATGGAAAGATTAGTTACGGACAGGAAGGGGGTGCACCTTCTCTGGGGTGGAGGGAAGGGAGAGAGCAGGCTGCATATTACTGGAATAATTCTGTCTGAGTGTTTCTTCCTTTTCATCAAATGAGACCAATTCCGTTTTCTCCCCTGCACCCAGCACCAAGGCGTGGTAATGACATTGATTCTTGTAAATATTCTCTGGCAGAAATTTGGAGGTGTTTATTTGTGTGTCCTATCGGTTTTATAAGACTCTTAAGCTCTTCAAAGGAGGGCACACGATGTATTTATCCATCTATTATGCGTGGCGTTCAGCACACCAGGGAGACTTAATAAGTATTTAATAATAATAAGATCTAAGCCCCAGGAGCTTTATTGTATTTGTCAGTGAAGGAAGGAGGAGGTTTGAAAGTACTTTGTCCAAGTTTAAAAATTGTAAGAAGAATGTGAAGTATTTGAACTTCTGAACACATTAACATCCGTTCCTGAAATATAAATAGCGTCTGCTCTTGGTTTTCCTAGGTAAATAGTTTTAGTTGCCTTTGGAGATTGTTTCTTAAAATGCAGGAGATGGTATTTCATTGTTATACCTTAATCTCTGACAGTCAATCAATCTGTCTTGAGAAAGAGGAGGTTTTTACAAAGATGGCTGATGTTTTCTAATCTGGGTCCCTTTTCTCTTCTCTGATGTTTTATATAAATCAGAAAAAACACCATTTGTTTGTCTCTTAGTGGCAGCCTCCTCCTCTCTCTCGTATTTATTCCTGGTCACATTTATCTCCGTTACTCCTGCGTAGACCTCCAACCTTACAGCCCTCTTGTTGGCATCCTTCTTTCTGAGTGTTTCTGATCTCTGTTCCAGTTTAAGGACCAGTCAGATATCAGCCATCAGGCTGCTGGATACATTATATTTTCCCAGTGCCTCAGGTGCTAGACTTGCCCAGAGACTTTGATAAACCTGGTCAGGAAGTTTTACTGGATTTAAGAACAAAGCTCTTTATTTCCTGCTCCCCCCACCCCACGGACTCTCCGTCACTAAGACACACAGCATGTATCTATGGGCCCTGTGGACGGATATCATTACCAACCATCCCAGCAGGCGTCTGACCACCCTGAGTTGAACCCAGGTGGTCCCGATCCAAGATAGGCTCACACAGGTGAGCACTGCTCATCTTTATCTACTTGGGTTGGCTCACAGCCAGCCATGAGTTTTCACAGCAACTTGTATGCATATAAGAGGTATTGGTTTGGGTGACAAGTTCGTTTGGATGTTTCCTTAACATCTTACATAAAAACCTGAATTAACTTGTTGACCAATCCAATAGCTATCCAACATGGCCTGCCTGACTGTGCCATGAAATTTGAGCTCCAAAAGTTTGCTCAAGGATCAGGGGCTTTGATCAGGCTTTAGGAAAGTAGAAGGTGAGAAGAAAGTACCTTCACATCGCTTTCCTGGAGCCGTCCCTTGTTGCAGGGACATCTGTCCTGAGTGTGCTGTGTGTGCAGTGTAGGGTGAGGGAGTCAGAGAAGGTGAGGTTCGGAAAAAGAATGAGACCAGCACTTTACAGGAACAGATCACCTTTAATAAGGGGAGAGGGGGCAGCAGTCAGATTAGTGAGCTGCTGCACTAACCCAAGGAAAGAGTAGGTATATATAGGAATATATGTGGAAATCTACTGTCTTAAGGGACTTGTTCTTCTCCAAGATTGTTGGAGTAGTTGTCTCTTAAAAAGCTGGATGCAAGGAATTCTGGAGATCCGCCAGAGGCTGGACGGGCTGGGAACTGGGTGTAATAAACCTTAATGTCCATTTTTTTCCTCTTCGGATGAGAGAGTTCTTTGTTTTGCATAGAATTGTGGGGAGGACCTGGAGGGGAGTTTTAACGCCAGGCTATTTTGAGCCGTGCAACTTTGCTTCACACAGTCCCGGGGCTTCTTCCACGCTGTACGAATCATTTCTGGCTTCCGTTAAAGTGGTTCTTCTCTTCTGGAGCAGACTAGCAATGTGCTTTGTGTTGTATACGTTTCAGACCACTTGGAACATCTTTTCTTCCATTTCCAGGCAATCACTGAATACACTGGGGTGCGTTTTGTCTGAGGTTTTAAGCAAGCGGACATGACTTGAAACAAATCATATTAAAAAAAAAGCGGGGTTGGGGAGAGAAGTGTGGAAGGCGGTGGCGGTGTTTAATCTGTAGGAGAGGAGATTGGGGCAGGACTCGACAGTTTTCTTCAAGCATTTGAAATGTTATATGGAAGGGGATTAAAGTTATTCTGTGTATCCCTCAGGAGCAGAACTAGGTGCAAAGTAGAGGGAGGACAGAGTTCAGTCCATTATAAGGAAGAATTTTAGAGCTCGATGGTGAAGAATTTTTGTTTTAGAATCAAGCTTCTTAAGTTTAAATCCACCATCTGCCAGTTACTAACCACACTTGGGTGATTTTTTTTAACTTTTCTAATCTTTAGGTTCTTTTTTCATTTAATGTGGTTAATATTAGTATCTATCTCATGAATTTCTGTGATTATCTGATCACATAATACCAGGTAAATGCACTTACCATGATTCATAGTAGTACTTGATAATACTGTCAATGATTAACAGTCCAAACTGTCTTAAGAGAGAATATGGGTTTAATGTTAGTTTCCATCATTTCCATTGCAATTGAGCATTATAAGTTTTTCTCTTCACAATTGAAATTCTTTAGAATATTTATGTGTTGTTTTAAAATCTTTGTTTCTTTTGATGAAGGAGGTTGTTGGTTTCAGGGAGGAAGAAATTTTCCTTTACTCTTCTAGGTTCTTCTGGCTGATGTAAGAATGAAATCAACCTGAGACAGATTATTAGGAGAAAATAAAATGTTTAATAATATGTATATATGAGGGAGACGCAGGAAAAGAGTAACTTGCTAAAATCTTCACCTTCAATATTATCTTCGGCTAAAGACAAAAGAGGATATTGAGGGTAGTAGTTTGGGACTTCACAGAGGAGGAAGGCAATTTATATGAAGATGGAAATGCAGATGCTTCATAAATAAATGTTTGCTGGGCCACACAGAGTATGAGACACAAAGTGGACTGAGATCTATAAGGTCCTGCCTGGACTTTCCGCCACCACATCCAGCCCGCACTCTGCAGATATCTCTGGTGACAGCTCTATTCAGGGGAACAGGTCCTTAATCTAAACTCTTTTAGGCCATTAAGGGAAAGATCAAAGTTTTTTCCTGAGTCTTTTGAGCCTTGATTGTTTTCACCTTGAAATAAACTACATGCTAAAGAGACATTTTTGGAGTGGCAAATTTTGCTCCCTACAATGGAGAACTGAGAAGCTTAGCTTCTCAGGAAAAGTTAAATTGCATAGATAGTCCCATAATGTTTAAGAAATCAACCCCGAGTGTTCATTGGAAGGACTGAAGCTGAAGCTCCAGTACGTTGGCTACCTGATGTGGAGAGCTGACTCACTGGAAAAGCCCCTGATGCTGGGAAAGATTGAGGGCAGAAGGAGAAGGGGAGGGCATGGAGTGGATGGGAAGGGGGAGGATGAAATGGTTGGATGGCATCACTGACTCAATGGGCATGAGTTTGAGCAAGCTCCGGGATGTAGTGAAGGACAGGGAAGCCTCGCTTGCTGCAGTCCATTGAGTCGCAGAGAGTCAGAGGTGACTGAGCGACTGAGCAGGAACAATAACAGTGTCTTGAATTCATAATAATGGGAGCATCGGGGAGAATGGGTGAGGATGCCATTCTGACCTGGCAAAAGTTGGATGAGGATTTCGTTTTTAAATAAAAGAATTAAGCTTTAAGACTTAAAAATATCATACACATTTCTAACTAAGGCATTCTCGGGTGGTAATAAGTAAAATGCTATTCATGCTCATCTTTTTTTAAAAAAGAAAAGGATGAATTGTTTTCATCTTTTTATAAACATTGATATAATAAAGTCTATAACTTTTGAGCCCTTGTTTATACACTTTAAAAACCTGCGGTATAATATATATGTAGTTAAGTGAACAAATATCAAATATCATGATTGATGAATGTTCATGTATGTACATACTCACAGAACCATCACAGATAAAGATAAAATATTATCGTTGAGCCAGAAAGTTCCCTCATGCCCCTTCTGATCAGTATCATCCCAGGTAGTGACATAACCAGTATTCAGACTTCTGTCAAGTGTTAGATAAGTTTTGTCTGTTCTTGAAATGCATGTAAAGGAAATAAGGCAATGTGTACTCTTGTGTTCAATGGCTTTTGCTTAAAAAAGTCTGTGAGATTCTTTCTTATTGTTGCATGTAAAAATATGCAAAAAACTTATTTCTAGAATGTTTTTCCATTTTTTGTATTTATTTAAATTTCTTTCTTTGGAATATAATTGGTTTACAATGTTGTGTTAGTTCTGCTGTACAATGAAGTAAATCAGTTGTATGCATACAGATAGCCATACTCTAATCTTTGGAAGAAATGTGAGAGTATAAAGAGTTTTACACAACCTTACATCCAGGCCTGTGATTAACAAATGAAGCATCTGATTCTAAATTACGTTAAGTAACTTTCATAGTTAACTCATGACCAAGTGACGTAGTATGCTGTATCTTCACCTAGATGCATCTATACAAGCTTTATTCTCAGTGAGAATCATGTACACAGTGTCTGAATTACATACAGAATTTGAATTATTTAAAATTACAAATTACTTTGATACAAATCAAACCTCTTTGCTATTGGACTGGATTCTTAAGTTGTATACACACGTTTTGACAATGACAGTTTTTGAACAGTTTATTCTGATTGTCCAAATAAGGACATCAATGTCATCATGCTCATTCATAGTCATAAAGCTTAGGTACAACAAAATGGAATCAATTGGTCTAAATCTTAACCCACTCATTCTCTCTCTTTCCTGTTCTCACTTTATCTTATGTGCACGCATGTGACTGCAAACACACACACACATACTCACAAGCACATGTATACCACCTTCAACAGACCCTGTGAAAACCACTTATTACTGGGATATAACCATTTATTGCTATGTGATCAACTGGGTCACTGTCCCCCCACAATAGTATTGTCTGTGAGACTCAAAATGTTATTCTTGGAATTGACTGAATGTAGCAAAACTATATAGTGAGAGGATGGGAGAAGATAGAAGTCTAGTTGAAAATTGCCCTGCAGTGGCAGTGCCCTTTAAGCTTTGATACTGGAGGATTAGGGGTACAGCTCTGAGCGCCTGTACAGTTAGGATGCCAGGTACAAGATGAAACACGTTAAGTGACAGGAGTACAAATAAATGCCATTTCAGCTCCAGGAATATGGCAATCGCTATTCAGCCTAACCCTCTGGCTGAAAACAAATTAAAATACTGGACAAAAAAGATGTTATCCTAAAAGCATCAAATTGCTATAAGAAAATGAGAATCAGGGGGTTGAAATTCAAGAGAGAGAAAAGCACTGGGAGCTCCTTTTACCCAGTGGTATTTGTTGATCTAGGAAATGGAGCCTGGCAGGAGAGGGCACAACATAGTTAGCTTGGGACCCTAGGGAAACCCTCCCATATTAGAGCTGGAATCTCTGAACCAGAAATATGAGCATCACAGCCCCAGGTGAGTCTATGGAGAGCTGGCTAGAGACTGAGCAGAAGGGGTTTGGGGATGGGCAAGTGAAAGAAACATGTGGCTGAGAAGTTGCAACCACAGCAGACCTTCACCGCAACAGCTACTTATAACCATATTTGCATAAATGGACAGTCAGGAACTCTCCAGCAGTGAGAGGTGGTTCTGGGTTTCTATTTATACTCTTAGGCACCTGACAGAACCAATGCAAAATCTAGGGGGAACACACCTTCATTCTTCATAAGATTACTGGGAATACTTTCATCCCTCCACTTTTAGTAAAGAGCGTGCAACAAAAAGCGAAAGGGAACGTGTTAGTTGCTCAGTCATGTCTGACTCTTTGGGACCCTATGGACTTGTAGCCTGCCAGGCTTCTCTGTCCATGGAATTCTCCAGGTGAGAATATCAGAGTGGAAATACTGGAAAATCCAGTGGCAGCCTGTAAATTTTTATCCTGA
Organism: Madoqua kirkii; assembly: GCA_006408675.1. NCBI lineage: Eukaryota > Metazoa > Chordata > Mammalia > Artiodactyla > Bovidae > Madoqua > Madoqua kirkii. The sequence goes on from SJYC01042466.1 coordinate 75,108, forward strand.
TTCTAGATCTTCAGGTAGTTCTGTTATTGTTCAGCCATTGTCTCAACCTGGAATGGAAGTTGCCATTTGCTTCTCCAGGGGATCTCCCCAACCTGGTCTTCTGCATTGCAGGTAGATTCTTTACCATCTGAGCCACCAGGGAAGCCTACAACAAAACCAGCACCAGCCAGAAGGAACACTGTGCAGAAAGGCCAGCAGCATCTTCAGACTTTGTGATCCTCAGACACACTTTGTGAAACAGCCATATTTACCAGATTTAAATTGGTGGCAGGTTGCTGAAAGTCAGCAGCTTTCAGTTGGAAATGGCGACTCACTCCACTATTCTTGCCTGGAGAATTCCATGGACAGAGGAGCCTGGCAGGCTACAGTCCATGAGGTCCCAAAGAGTCAGACACGACTGAGCGACTAACACTTTCACTTTCGCTTTTTGTTGCACGCTCTCTACTAAAAGTGGAGGGCAGGAAGTGTTTCTGCAACTTGGTGGGTGACACCTTCTTTTCACCTCAAAATAATTTTAAAATGGCAGAACTCCTTAACTGTGGCAGAAGGAAGTAAAAGCATATGAGGATGGTAATGAGCCAGTCTTGGTCAGAGGGATATCAAGTCAAAGCCAGCAATTTCAAATATTTTGAACACAGCTCCTATTCAAAGAAATAAGAAATAGTGCTCTCAATCAATGTGTTACTGCTGATCTCAAGACTACAAGACAGCACTAGGAGAACCCAGCACCAACTCCAATTGTTGTTCAATTGCTCAGTCATGTTGGACTCTTTGTGACCCCATGAAATGCAGCACACCAGGCTCCCAGTTCTTCCAATGAATATTCAGGGTTCATTTGCTTTAGGATTGACTGGTTTGATATCCTTGCAGTCCAATGGACTCTCAAGAGTCTTCTCCAACACCACAGTTCAAAAGCATTGATTCTTCAGCACTCAGTCTTCTTTATGGTCCAGCTCACACATCCATACATGACTACTGGAAAATCCAGTGGCAGCCTGTAAATTTTTATCCTGATTCTGGATCTTCAGCTAGTTCTGTTATTGTTCAGCCATTGTCTCAACCTGGAATGGAAGTGTTTCAGAAACTCTACAGTTAGCTCAGGGATACACTGGACACTATTTGTCAGTATCAGCAATACCCAATTGAGATTCTGGACTGTTATTGGTAGTCATCCAATAAAAGCATAATTGGCATCAGAGTATGTCACCATCTTTATGGTAGCTCAACCAGGAACTAACTACCCATCCTGTTTGTAAATCAGGTAATATGCTTAAATTAAATAGATGCAGTATTGAAAATTGTGCCATCAAAATATTCAAAATCAGGAATGGATACTGTATAATGGTAAGCTATTTAAGATTATAAACTAGGCCAAGTGTTATGAGTTCTTGATTGGGAAAATTGCTGAGATGGTATTGTAGCTTTTATTTCTGAAAATATGCCTTCATATATTTAGTTAGTGAAAAAAAACTCTAAAAAGTAACAGGTAGTGGTAATAGTTAATATTTATCGATCTGGTAATATTTATTAGGCTTTGTGCTAATTGCTATGCATAAATTAATCCCATTTAATTTTTAAAAATCTCTTTGAAGAAAGAGTTATTATTATCTTTCCTTTATAGTTGAGGAAAGTGAGGCTCACAGAAGTGAAATAATTCACTTCATGTCACACAGCTGGCAAATGTTAGTTCTGGCATTTTAATACAGTCTAACACATAACTAAAAAGCCTCTTGATGAAAGTGAAAGAGGAGAATGAAAAAGTTGACTTAAAGCTCAACATTGAGAAAACAAAGATCATGGCATCCAGTCCCATCACTTCATGGGAAATAGATGGGGAAATAGTGGAAACAGTGTCAGACTTTATTTTTTTTGGACTCCAAAATCACTGCAGATGGTGATTGCAGACATGAAATTAAAAGATGCTTACTCTTTGGAAGAAAAGTTATGATCAACCTAGATAGCATATTCAAAAGCAGAGACATTACTTTGCCGACTAAGTTTCGTCTAGTCAAGGCTATGGTTTTTCCGGTAGTCATGTATGGATGTGAGTTGGGCTGTGAAGAAGGCAGAGTGCTGAAGAATTGATGCTTTTGCACTGTGGTGTTGGAGAAGACTCTTGAGAGTCCCTTGGACTGCAAGGAGATCCAACCAATCCATTCTGAAGGAGATCAGCCCTGGATTTCTTTGGAAGGAATGATGCTAAAAGCTGAAACTCCAGTACTTTGGCCACCTCATGCGAAGAGCTGACTCATTGGAAAAGACTCTGATGCTGGGAGGGATTGGGGGCAGGAGGAGAAGGGGATGACTGAGGATGAGACGGCTGGATGGCATCACTGATCTTGAGAGTCCCTTGGACTGCAAGGAGATCCAACCAATCCATTCTGAAGGAGATCAGCCCTGGATTTCTTTGGAAGGAATGATGCTAAAAGCTGAAACTCCAGTACTTTGGCCACCTCATGCGAAGAGCTGACTCATTGGAAAAGACTCTGATGCTGGGAGGGATTGGGGGCAGGAGGAGAAGGGGATGACTGAGGATGAGACGGCTGGATGGCATCACTGACTCAATGGACATGAGTCTGAGTGAACTCCGGGAGTTGGTGATGGACAGGGAGGCCTGGTGTGCTGCGATTCATGGGGTCACAAAGAGTCAGACATGACTGAGTGACTGAACTGAACTGAACACATATTTTATATATATCTGCGTACATGCATTTGAGTGTGTTGTATACAAATGTATACTCTTAAAAAAATTGAAGCATTGCCTAAGTGTGGCAGTTTTCAAAGTGTAAATTTTAGTCTCCTATAGTTTTCCTGAGAGTCTCAAGGGTTTGGGGGTTAATACTATTGTAATAACAAAATATCTTATAGATACTATTTTCCTCTTTCACTATGTTGACATTTGCACTGATAATTCAGTGGCAGTGATGGGTAAGCTGCTGGTGACTTCATATAAATCAAGACAGTGGTACCAAGCTATTCTAGTAATTTCTGTTTTTAAACACCACCATGCATTCACAATAAAGCAATTCCAGATATATTAAGTTTATTTGATAAAATATTAAAATTTTATTAATTTTGTTAATGCTATACCTTTGAATATGTGTTCAAAAAATAGTTTGTGTGATAAAATGGGTGGTATGGATAAAGCACATCTGTTTCACAAGTATCATGGATATCTTGAAGAAAAGTACTTGGTGATTGAGTTGTGAGCTAAACCACACACTTTTTAAAAATACAAGACTATTTTCAGCTGAAAAAGAACAAATCAGAACTTTTAGAAGCAAAACAAAAACAAAAAAACCCCTGAAAGTGAAAATTCATATGATTGATTTAGTAAGTTTACGTATAGCTGAAGAGAGAATTAATGAACTGGAAGAATAATCAGAAAAATTATCCAGAGGCAGCAGGGAGAGACCCTCCCCACTGTTCCCTTTGAACAAAAGAAAATGTGTAAGAGAGGTTAAAATACATGAAGGATAGGATAAAAAGTAAAGACCTTTTCTGCTTGTAATCAGAGTTCTAGGAATGCTGAGAGAAGTTAGGTATAAGCAATCAGTTCAGTTTAGTTCAGTTGCTCAGTCATGTCCAACTCTTTGCCAACCCATGGATTGCAGGAAGCCAGGCTTCCCTGTCTATTACCAGCTCCCAAAGCTTGCTCAAACTCATGTCCATTGAGTTGGTGATGTCATCCAACCATCTCATCCTCTGTCATCCCCTTCTCCTCCTGCTTTCAATCTTTCCCAGGATCAAGGTCTTTTTAAATGAGTCAGCTCTTTGCATCAGGTGGCCAAAGTACTGGAGTTTCAGCTTCAACATCAGTCTTTCCAATAAACATTCAGGACTGATTTCCTTCAGGATGAACTGGTTTGATCTCCTTGCAGTGCAAGGGACTCTCAAGAGTCTTCTCCAACACCACAGTTCAAAAGCATCAGTTCTTCAGCTCTGAAATTTCTTTATAGTCCAACTCTCACATCCATACACGACCATTGGAAAAACCATAGCTTTGACTAGATGGGCCTTTGCTAGCAAAGTAATATCTCTGCTTTTCAATATGCTATCTGGGTTGGTCATATTTTTTCTTCCAAGGAGCAAGCCTCTTTTAATTTCATGACTGCTCTCACCATCTGCAGTGATTTTGGAGCCCTTAAAAATAATGTCTTTCACTGTTTCCATTGTTTCCCCATCTATTTGCAGTGATCTTAGTTTTCTGAGTGTTGAGTTTTGAGCCAACTTTATCACTCTTCTCTTTCACTTTCATCAAGAGGCTCTTTAGTTCTTTTTCACCTTTTTGCCATAAAGATGGTGTCATCTGCCTATCTGAGGTTATTGTTAGTTCTCCCGGAAATCTTGATTCCAGCTTGTGCTTTATCCAGCCTGGCATTTCACATGATATACTCTGCATGTAAGTTAAATAAGCAGGATGACAATATACAGCCTTGACATACTCCTTTCCCTATTTGGAACCAGTCTGTTCCATGTCCAGTTCTAATTGTTGCTTCTTGACCTGATAATCATACAGATTTTTCAGGAAGCAGGTAAGGTGGTCTGGTATTCCCATCTCTTGAAGAATTTTCCACAATTTGTTATGATCCCACACAGTCAAAGGCTTTGGTGTAGTCAAGAAAGCAGAAGTAGATGTTCTTCTGGAACTGTTTTGATTTTTCAGTGATTCAACAATGGAAGTTGGCAATTTGATCTTTGATTCCTCTGCCTTTTCTAAATCCTGCTTGAACATCTGGAAGTTCTTGGTTCATGTACTGTTGAAGCCTAGCTTCAAGAATTTTGAGCATGACTTTGCTAGCATGTGAGATGAGTGCAATTGTGCAGTAGTTTGAACATTCTTTAGCATTGCCTTTCTTTGAAATTGAGATGAAAACTGACTTTTTCCAGTCCTGTGGCCACTGCTGAGTTTCCCAGATTTGCTGGCATAATTGGGTAAAAGCAATATATTTGAAGAAAGTAAAAAGTGAAGTGATGCAGTCGTGTCCTACTCTTTGTGACTCCATGGACTATAGCCTGCCAGGCTCCTCTGTTCATAGGATTTTCCAGACAAGAATACTGGAGTGGGTTGCTGTTTCCTTCTCCAGGGAATCTTCCTGACCTAGGGATCAAATCTGGGTCTCCTGCACTGCAGGTCGTCTCTTTACTGTTGAGCCACCAGAGAAGGCATAATAGGGTAGAAGCGGTACATTTGAAGAAATAATGCCATATATTACAAGCATAGATCCCACGATTGCATCATAGTGATATAAAATTCTACCAGAAATATATACCAATTTAAAATTTGTGTATACCTAAAACAGTGACCTATATTAGCTATATATCTATCTTGATCTGTTTATACTTATAAATTAATAGTTTTCTAAGAGGAAAGAACAAAATATACAGACTCAAGAAGTATAAGTGAAGTTGCTCAGTCACGTCTGACTCTTTGTGACTCCAGGGACTGTAGCCTACCAGTCTCCTCTGTCCATGGAATTTTTCCAGGCAACAGTACTGGAGTGGATTGCCATTTCCTTCTCCAGCGGACCTTCCCGATCCAGGGATCGAACCCAGGTCTCCCATATTGTAGACAGATGCTTTACCGTCTGAGCCACCAGGGAAGTCTAAGAAGTATAATGAACACTAAAAATATGAATATGTGTATTTTTAATTTATATTTCAGAATGACTTGTGCAGTAATCAACTGCACAATGATTTGTGCAGCAGAAAATCAAGTATATAAAGAGTATTTTAAAAAGAAGTCATAGAAAAATGGTGGGATATTATGAAGAAATGACAAGCAGACTAACTCCTGATTTCTCAACAGCAACAACAGAAGCCAGGAGATAACTAGAACTTCATACGCTGAAATAAAGTAATGGGTACGTTAGAATTTTATGCTGGTGAAAATACCATCTAGGAATGAAAAAAGCTGTAGGCATTAAGCAAAATGAAAAGTAGAATTTTAGCCACTAAAGAACATTCTGAAGGTTATCCTTTAAGCAGAAGGAATAGGAGCCCAAGAGGAAAGGTCTGAGATGCAAGATGAAGTGAAGAACAAGTAATGAACATATGAACCTAAATGAATATTAACTATATACAATAAGAAGAAGAATAACTAATAGTGAAAACATAAAAATGGGGAAAATGAAAACAAAAATGTGATAAGAAAGTAATGGCGTTAAAGTGTCTTAAGATTCTTATATTTTCTGAGAGAAGGGTAAAGAAGTGTAAACTTTAGTAAATTATGTAGGTATGTTATAATTTCTAAGATAACCACTAAAACAATGGAACTGTGTATAATTTAAAGTAGCAGATGAGAAATAGAATGATAAAAATATGTAATCATCCCAAAGAAGCCAGAGAAATAGGAAATAAAAAAAGAGAAACATAAGTGTGCCGGGGTCTAGCCCCGGTGGATCCAGGGTGATTTGAAGGTAGGGATGGAGTTGGCGTCCTTGGAAAAAACTTAATTAATTACAGATAGAGAGGGATTAGAAAATTAGCAGAGAAAAAGAGGCTGAATAACTTGATTTACATGGAATACCAATCACCACATACGTATGCTGCAGGCGTCTTTCTGTTCTCCTGAAGGAGAGGAGGCACTGAGGCCCCCGCCGTCCGATATTAGAAGCCCAGGCAAAATTAGCAGGCTTGGTGGGTCCCCATGCACCAGATGGGAATTCGGCCAGAAAATAGTAGGAGAGAAAAAGAGGCTGAATAATTCAGCCTGAAAAATGGGGAGCAAGAAAGAAACGACATGGGGGAATCAGTCTTTCCAGGAACTGATCTCATTTCTTTATTTTTTAGGTTTGCTTATATACCTTTTGTTACACATAGGGATGAATACAGAGTCATGGGGGGGTCAGCAGTCCTGACCTTTATCAAAATCAGGTGCTTTACATAAAAAAAAAGGTCTTAGGGGTTTTACATCATCTTCTGGCCATGAGGCCTGCTGACATTTATGACCCTTTCTTTCTGATAACCAAAAAACTTATTTTTTCCAAGGATGTTTTTTCTTAAACCAGGCGCCACCCTCCAAAGAAAGTTGCACTCCTGTAGGGTGAGGGTGTAGTGAGTTACTATCAAGAAAGGAATTTATTTAACCCAAGGTTAACATGATCAATCTCAAAGGTTAATATTTATTTCTCCTATATGCTAGTTATATTCATTATAAGGGCAGGGAATATGGAGATTTAGCAGCAAGCATAAGCCCAACAAATGTAAATCCTTTCACAGTGTTCCCCTTAAGATCTATTTAGTCTTAGGATACTGATAAAGTTACATTTTTACATAGCAAGGACACAGTGATTTATAACAAAGTACATTGATCTATTACAAAAGAGAAAATTCATTAACTCAAAAAGTCTAGTATTGCTAACCTTAAAAACTACTATATTTCCTTTTCTATATTCCAATACATTGATTAATATATTCCCAGGTGCCTAAGGATATGGAGGCCTGGCAGCAATCATTGACAACAATGAGAAAAGCCTTATGCTAATTAAGACTCTCAAAATACTCCAAAACTCTCTGTGCTGTTTATGGTTGAGAGGTAGTAAACAATTATGCTGGAGTAGTGGCATAATCCTGTATGGATAATCCTGTCACACAAGTTAGTCTGTCAGCAGAGAGATTTGACCTGAGACACCCTTGTCACACCCAGGACAGGGAATTATTAGCAGCAATTATTGGTACAACAAATGAAAAAACCCTTCACCAATATAATTCCTAATCAACCCACTATGCTAATAATTTCTAGGTAGACTGGCTTTTGGGGTAGATGCTCGGGAACAGGGGGTTTCCTGAGGCTTGATCACGCCTTTGCATATGCCAAGCCTCCTTCCTCATGAGCTTTGCCATGGGTGGAGTTCCTCATGCTGGCTCCGGCATAAGTGAGGTGAAGCAAATAGAAAATGCAAAATAAAATGATAAACTTAAGCTCATCAATTCCAAAAACTAAAAATGATCTAATTAAAGATTGTTATCAGATTGGATTAAAAATCTGATTATTTGCTATTTTTAAGTGACATACATAAACATAAGGATAATGAAAGAATGAATATAAAAAGTTGGAAAGGTATATACTTTATAATACTAACCAAAAGAATGCTGAAATAGAGTGTGGAGAAAATGGAACCCTCCTACACTGTTGGTGGGAATGTAAATTGGTGCAGCCACTAGGAAGAACAGTATGGTGGTTCCTCAGAAAAACTAGAAATAAAGCTACCCATATAATCCAGCAATCCCATTCCTGAGCATATATCCTCAGAAAACTCTAATTCAAAAACATATCCACACTCCAATGTTCATAGCAGTGCTATTTACAGTAGCCAAGACATGGAAGTGATGTAAGTGCCTATTGACAGATGGATGGATGGATAAAGAAGGTGTGGTATATATACACAATGGAATACGAAGAAGTAATGCTATTTGCAGCAACATGGATGGACTTAGAGATTATTGTATTGAGTGAAGTAAGTCAGACAGAGAAAGACAAACGTATGATGTTGCTTATATGTGGAATCTAAAAAAATGCTATTAATACAAATGAACATATATACAAAACAAAAATAAACTCACAGACCTAGAAAGCAAACTTATGGTTGCTATAGGGGAAAGGGGAGAAAGGGATAAATTAGGTGTTTGAGATTAAAACATACACACTATTATGTATAAAATAGATACCCAATAAGAACCTACTGTATAGCACAAGGAACTCTCCTCAGTATCTTTTAATAGAAAAGAACCCAAAAAAAGAATATGCATAAACTGGATCACTGATATACCTGAAATTAATTCAACTTTGTAAATCAACTGTATTTCAGTACAAATTTAAAAAGTAATTAAAAATACTAAAAAAACCCCCAAAGAATGTATGGACCTAACAGAAACAGAAGATATTCAGAAGAGGAGGCAAGAATACATGGAAGAACTATACAAAAAAGATCTTCAGGACTCAGATAATCATGATGATGTGATCACTCATCTAGAGCCAGACATCTTGGATTGTGAAGTCAAGTGGGCCTTAGAAAGCATCACTACAAACAAAGCTAGTAGAGGTGATGGAATTCCAGTTAAGCTGTTTCAAATCCTGAAAGATGATGCTGTAAAAGTGCTGCACTCAGTATGCCAGCAAATTTGGAAAACTCAGCAGTGGCCACAGGATTGGAAAAGGTTAATGTTCATTCCAGTTCCAATGAAAGGCAATGCCAAAGAATGCTCAAACTACCACACAATTGCACTCATCTCACATGCTAGTAAAGTAATGCTCAAAATTCTCCAAGTCAGGCTTCAGCAATATGTGAACCGTGAACTTCCTGATGTTCAAGCTGGTTTTCGAAATGGCAGAGGAACCAGAGATCAAATTGCCAGCATCTGCTGGACCATGGAAAAAGCAAGAGAGTTCCAGAAAAACATCTATTTCTGCTTTATTGACTATGCCAAAGCCTTTGACTGTGTGGATCACAATAAACTGTGGAAAATTCTGAAAGAGATGGGAATACCAGACCACGTGACCTGCCTCTTGAGAAATCTGTATGCAGGTCAGGAAGCAACAGTTAGAACTGGACATGAAACAACAGACTGGTTCCAAATAGGAAAAGGAGTACGTCAAGGCTGTATATTGTCACCGGCTTATTTACCTTATATGCAGAGTACATCATGAGAAACTCTGACCTGGAAGAAACGCAAGCTAGAATCAAGATACCTGGGAAAAATATCAATAACCTCAGATATGCAGATGACCCCACCCTTATGGCAGAAAGTGAAGAGGAACTAAAGGGCCTCTTGATGAAGGTGAAAGAGGAGAGTGAAAAAGTTGGCTTAAAGCTCAACATTCAGAAAACGAAGATCATGGCATCTGGTCCCATCACTTCATGGGAAATAAATGGTGGAACAGTGTCAGACTTTATTTTTGGGGACTCCAAAATCACTGCAGATGGTGATTGCACCCATGAAATTAAAAGACACTTAGTCCTTGGAAGGAAAGTTATGACCAACCTAGATAGTAGATTCAAAAGCAGAGACATTACTTTGCCGACTAAAGTCCGTCTAGTCAAGACTATGGTTTTTCCTGTGGTCATATATGGATGTGAGAATTGGACTGTGAAGAAGGCTGAGTGCCGAAGAATTGATGCATTTGAACTGTGGTGTTGGGGAAGAGTCTTGAGAGTCCCTTGGCCTGGAAGGAGATCCAACCAGTCCATTCTGAAGGAGATCAACCCTGGGATTTCTTTGGAAGGAATGATGCTAAAGCTGAAGCTCCAGTACTTTGGCCACCTCATGTGAAGAGTTGACTCATTGGAAAAGACTCTGATGCTGGGAAGGATTGGGGGCAGGAGGAGAATGAGATGGCTTGAAGGCATCATGGACCCGATGGATGTGAGTCTGAGTGAACTCCGAGAGATGGTGATAAACAGGGAGGCCTGGCGTGCTGCTATTCATGGGGTCGCAGAGAGTCAGACACGACTGAGCAACTGAAGTGAACTGAACTGAATGTTGATATTGGTATGTCGGTTTCATACGGAATAGATTTTATGCAGGTGAATCACTTTAATGATTAGAATTTTGGTTTCCTAGAAAGATATAAAACTTTTAGATTATATGGACCTAGTAAGTGAAAGTGGAAGTGGCTCAGATGTGTCTGACCCCATGGACTGTGGCTCAGATGAACCTAGTAATACAACCTCAAAATATGTGTTATAAAGTTTAACATTTGTAGAAGGAGAAAGAAAAACACTCAAAATTATGATAGGAGATTAAAACATACTTCTCTTAGTCACCCTTAGAGAAAGCAAACAAAAGATGCATATGGTTATAGAAGATTTGACCAATATGATTAACAAATTTGACAGAACAGATATATGCAAAACGCTGCAGTACAAATCTGTGGAATACATTATTTTCCAAGCACATACAGAACATTTAAGATACCGTTTACCAGAACTTAAATCACATCTCTGTAGATTTCAAAGGACTGAAATCAAGATAAAAAGGACCTTATTTTTTCTGACCACAATTAAGCTAGGAATCAAATACAAAAGGATAGCTAGAAAAATCCCATATATGTGGGATAAAAAGCTCATGTGTTAAAGGAAAAATCAAAATAGAAGTTTAGAAAGTATTTTGAGTCAACAATGACAAAAATGATGGACTTACCTGGTGATCCAGTGGTTAAGACTACATGCTCCCAATGCAGGGGGCCCGGGTTCTATCCCTGGTCAGGGAATTAGATCCTAAATGCCACATCTAAGAGCTTGCCTGCTGCAACTAAGACCCAGTGCAGCCAAATAAATGAATTTTTAAAATGCTGTATATTTATACATGGAGGATGCAAATAAAACAGACCTTAGGAGGAAGTTTATGGTCTTTATTGCTTGTATTATAAAAGAAAAAGACTAAAAATTAATAAGCTAGGTATTTGTCTCATGAATTTAGATAAAGAGAAATAAAATAATCTAGAAGAGTATAGAAGGAACTAAATAATCAAGAGTATAAATGAAAGAAATTGATAATATATGTGAAGTATTCACATACTTACAAATGTCTGGCAAGGCTAGTCATGAAAAAAGATAAGGGGCATGCATAAATAATCTAGGGAATGAAAAAGAAAATAAATTATAAATTCTGCATAAAGTAAAGTGATAAGGAAATTGTAATAAAATCTGTATGCTGATGAGTAAGAAAATGAAATTAAAATAGAAAAATTATTAGAGTGGAGCTCACCAATTAATATATATCCAGGTTATATAAAGGAGAGTTCCATATATCTTTATAAGATTTCCATAATTTGTAAAGAAGTGAATATTTTTATATAGTGAAGAAGACAACTTGGTAGTAAAAAGGCTTTAATAGGCCCTTCCTAGAAAAGGATACCTAAATGGTCAGTAAACATCTGAAAAGGTATCAGCCTCTTCAGGAAGCAGAAGAATACAAATTAAAAACGTTATAGACTCAGGTTCAGTCTCTGGATTGGAAAGATCCACTGGAGAAGGGAATGGCTGCCCACTCTGATATTCTTGCCTGGAGAATTGCATGGACAGAGGAGCCTGGTGAACTACAGTCCACAGGGTTGCAAAAGTCAAACACAACTGAGCAGTTGACACAAAAACATTACAAGTTGCTGCTGTATGCTCAGTGTATGCTCAAATGATTGATTAAATTATCTTTATAAGATTTCCATAATTTGTAAAGAAGTGAATATTTTTATATAGTGAAGAAGACAACTTGGTAGTAAAAAGGCTTTAATAGGCCCTTCCTAGAAAAGGATACCTAAATGGTCAGTAAACATCTGAAAAGGTATCAGCCTCTTCAGGAAGCAGAAGAATACAAATTAAAAACGTTATAGACTCAGGTTCAGTCTCTGGATTGGAAAGATCCACTGGAGAAGGGAATGGCTGCCCACTCTGATATTCTTGCCTGGAGAATTGCATGGACAGAGGAGCCTGGTGAACTACAGTCCACAGGGTTGCAAAAGTCAAACACAACTGAGCAGTTGACACAAAAACATTACAAGTTGCTGCTGTATGCTCAGTGTATGCTCAAATGATTGATTAAAATATTTTGAACACCACCAAGTGTTGGAAACGTCTACACTCCTTGTAGAAATGTAATAGCCCAATTTTGAAAAATAGTTTTATATTACCTATTAAATCTAAAATATATAGAGGATAAGTTTGAAGTTCATAGGGAAAAGGTATATATGCATACATACATACACACCCATGTATATATATCCATGCTCTGAATCACACATGCAGGTAAAAATCTAAGAGAGTTTCATACATTATCATACCAGGGTTTCTTGGATGAGAGTTCACATGGCAGATTAGCTCCAAACTGCAATCAACCCAAAGTTCTTATCTGTATTCTAATGTAGAGAAGTATTGATATATTGAATACAGCAGTGTATAGCAATTAAGGTAGGTGAATCACAGCTGCCTGGCTAAATCTCACAGGTGTGATAGGAAAAGAAGCAGAATGTGAAATAACACACATGGTATGATTCTATTTATATACCAATATAAAACAACTAAACCATACTACCTAGGGATTTGCCATAAGGTGAAATTTATGAAGAAAAGGAAGAAAATGATTAATATAATACTCAGTAGGCTGGTGGTTTCCTCTACTGGTGAGGGAGATGATCATAACAAGGAAAGGGCTTACAGGGGCCTTTTGGGGGCAGTTATGATATGCTGTTCTTTGATCTGAGTGTTACAGGAGTGTTTGCTCTAGAATTACTTGGAAGATTGTACATAAATGTTTTCTCAACTTTTGCTATGTATATTCCACAATAAGAAAGGAAGCCCTAAGCTGGGCTTCCCAGACGGCATAGTGGTAAAGAATCTGCCGCCAGTGCAGGAGATGCAAGAGATGCGGGTTTGATCCTTGGGTTGAGAGGATACCCTGGAGGAGGAAATGGCAATCTGTTGCAGTATTCTTGTCTGGGAAGTTCCATGACAGGGGAGCCTAGCAGGCTACAGTCCATGGGGCGACAAAGAGATGATCACAACTGAACTGAGCACACACAGGCCACTTATATATTCTGGAGTATATTTGAAAAGAAGTTATATATTTAAGCCTGATATAAATAGAGATGGGGAAAGATCATTCTAGGATCAGAACATCATGAAAACAGCATGGAGGTGGGAAGATAAGCCTATTTGCGTCCTGTCAGTGGTCTCACCATCCTTTATGGAAAGGTGGAAATTGTTGGGAAATGAGGCTGTTATGTAGGTTAGAGATGTATTATGGGAGCTCCTCCTAGACTTGCAATTTTGAAATTATTCTTCAATAAGAAAAAGCCCTTCATAGATAAATATATCATCTTCTGCAAAACATATCTGTGGATTTCTTGAAAGAAAACAAGACCACTGCCATAACCCCACTGGCATCAAGCAGAATAAGAAAAGTTTTCAACATCGTAACATGTTATTCTTTGTTTATACCACCTGACAGGAAGTAGACAGTTGGCAGTTTCCGCATTTGATTTATTTAATTACAGATGAATCATTTGTTTTAATTTGTGATTTTGACGTAGAAAGCAATCATATCTGCTATTTATAGATTTCCAAATGTGTGTTTGGCACTTTTAACTGCCATGCTATGTTGTCTAGCAGAGCTCCTTGGGGTGAAAGTAGACACCCCTCTGGACATTCCTGCCTATGTTCATTTTCATTTGGATTGAACATGGCTTATGTAAGGCACCTGCCCAATTGCTGTGCGGCTAAACCGTCTTCAGCTTGGGATTGACCCATTTATTGTTGTCAGGTTATACTGTCTTATCTTATTTCTACTGAACATTATCCAGTCGTTTTCTTTTTAAGGTCAGTTTGTCCATTTTACAATTTTATATATATATGTGTGTGTGTGTATATATATATATATATATATCATTAAAATAGTTACATATACATTTCTTTAAATATAGCTATATATAACTTATGTGTAAAAATATTATATATAGTGGGTGTGTTAGATGCTCAGTCATGTCTGACTCTGAGTGACCCCATAGACTGTAATCTGCCAGGCCTCTCTGTCTATGCAATTCTCCAGGCAAGAATATTGCAATGGGTTGCCATTCCCTTCTCCAGCAGATCTTCCTGACCCAGGGATCAAACCGAGGTCTCCTGCATTACAAGCAGATTCTTTACCATCTGAGCCACCAGGGAAGCATACACACACACACACACACACACACACACACACGTATATATATGTAACAGTTCAGTTCAGTCGCTCAGTCATGTCTGACTCTTTGCGACCCCACGAATTGCAGCACGCCAGGCCTCCCTGTCCATCACCAACTCCCAGAGTCCACCCAAAGCCATGTCCATTGAGTCGGTGATGACATCCAACCATCATATCCTCTGTTGTCCCCTTCTCCTCCTGCCCTCAATCTTTCCCAGCATCAGGGTCTTTTCACATGAGTCAGCTCTTCACATCAGGTGGCCAAGGTATTAGAGTTTCAGCTTCAACATCAGTCCTTCCAGTGAACACCCAGGACTGATCTCCTTTAGGATAGACTGGTTGGATCTCCTTGCAGTCCATGGGACTCTCAAGAATCTTCTCCAAAATTACAGTTCAAAAGCATCAATTCTTTGGCACTCAGCTTTCTTTATAGTCCAACTCACATCCATACATGACCACTGGAAAAACCATAATCTTGACTAGACGGACCTTTGTTGACAAAGTAATGTCTCTGATTTTTAATATGCTGTCTAGGTTGATCATAACTTTCCTTCTGAGGAGTAAGTGTCTTTTAATTTCATGGCTGCAATCACCATCTGCAGTGATTTTGGAGCCCAGAAGAATAAAGTCAGCCACTGTTTCCACTGTTTCTCTGTCTATTTGTGATGAAGTGATTGGACTGGATGCCATGATCTTAGTTTTCTAAATGTTGAGCTTTAAGCCAACTTTTTCATTGTCCTTTTTCACTTTCATCAAGAAGCTCTTTAGCTCCTCTTCACTTTCTGCCATAAGGGTGGTGTCATCTGCATATCTGAGATTATTGATATTTCTCCCAGCAATCTTGATTCCACCTTCTGTTTCTTCCAGCCCAGCATTTCTCATGATGCACTCTGCCTATAAAGTAAATAAGCATGGTGACAATATACAGCCTTGACATACTCCTTTTCCTATTTGGAACCAGTCTGTTGTTCCATGTCCAGTTCTAACTGTTGCTTCCTCATCTGCATACAGGTTTCTCAAGAGGCAGGTCAGGTGGTCTGGTATTCCCATCTCTTTCAGAATTTTCCACAGTTTATTGTGATCCACACAAAGGCTTTGGCATAGTCAATAAAGCAGAAATAGATGTTTTTCGGGAACTCTCTGCTTTTTCCATGATCCAGTGGATGTTGGCAATTTGATCTCTGGTTCCTCTGCCTTTTCTAAATCCTGCTTGAACATCTAGAAGTTCACGGTTCATGTATTACTGAAGCCTGGCTTGGAGAATTTTAAGCGTCACTTTACTAGCGTGAGATGAGTGCAATTGTGTGGTAGTTTGAGCATTCTTTGGCATTGCCTTTCTTTGAGATTGGAATGAAAACTGACCTTTTCCAGTCCTGTGGCCACTGCTGAGTTTTCCAAATTTGCTGGCATATTGAATGCAGCACTTTTACAGCATCATCGCTTAGGATTTGAAATATATATTTATTTACTCTGAAAAAGTTAAAGACCCTTCAAAGTTTAGTGTCATCTGTCAATTTAATTAATGTGGTCTTAATTCCATATCCAAATTTTAATAGTATTTTTCAGGGTGAGTTGGACAGTTTGGGCTCTAAATTCATCTCCACTTTACAATCTGTTTTGACCTGAGGCAAATTATTGGCTTCTCTAGATTTTAAGTTTCCTTATCTATAGAATGAGGGAAATAATTCTCATGTAAGCCGGGGACACTATCTGACAAAATGTAATTTTTGGTAAGTGATGGTAGTAGTACTAAGTAGTATTAATAGTAATAGCAGAAGTCGTTATTATTGGCGCTCAAGAATATGCCAGGAAATGCATTGAGCAGACAAGAAAGAGTTGCATTTGTGCTCTGTCTCTTGATTTCTCTCCACATCTAACAAGAAGGGTGCTCTGGCCACAAAGTAACCGTTCGGTGGCAACAGAGTTCTCTCCTGTGGTTAAAAGCATCAGCTTAGGAATCATGCAGGCCTGAGTTTTTATCTTTACCCTGACTTTATTAGCTGTGTGACTTTTGCTTAATAACATAACCTCTCTCTGAAAAGCTTTAAGCATTAAATATAACTCTGTGCATAAATGTCATAGCATAGTGGCTAACACATAATTATTCAATAAATATTGTTATTGTCAACTCTAGAAATAGTAATATTAATCAAGAATATAAGGCACTAGAAATAATGACTGGGAAAAAAAATCCCTCCATCTCAGACTTTGCAGCCTGTGGTCTTGGTTAGCTCAGAAAGAGAGGAACATAAGCAGCTCTTGTGGGTATTTATTATTATTGTTTCCTTTCTATCTCTCTTTGTCTCACCATTAAAGCAAGCCTTGTTGGCAGAGCCAGAGGTGTTTTAAGATCTCTCTCTCTTTATTATGAAGAATATGGCAGTGGGAGGTGGGAAGTAGGAGATGGACAATAAGGACCAAATCATTAATTTATTTTCACTGTGGTAAAAAGCACATAGCATAAAAGGTATCATCATAATCTTTTTAAGTGTGCCATACGGTGGTAAGTGGTGATTGTGTGGCATTGGAGCAGTGAATGGCTGGGCAGAGAGGGGATACCCCATGTCCAAGGTCAGGAACTGGGGCTGTGAGGAGATACCTCATGTCCAAGGTCAGGGGCAGGGCCATGAGGAGATACCCCATGTTCAAGGTCAGGAGCGGGGCCGTGAGGAGATACCCCATGTCCAAAGTGAGAGAAAACCCAGTAAGATGGTAGGCACTGAGAGAGGGCATCAGAGGGCAGACAGACAGAAACCACAATCACAGAAAACTAATCAGTCTAATCACATGGACCACAGCCTTGTCTAACTCAAAGAAACTATGAGCCATGCCGTGTAGGGCCGCCCAAGACAGACAGGTCATGGTGGAGAGTTCTGACAAAATGTGGTCCACTGGAGAAGGGAATGGCAAATCACTTCAGCATTCTTGCCTTGATGAACAGTATGAAAAGGCAAAAAGATAGGACACTAAAAGATGAATTCCTCAGGTCGGTAGGTGCTCAATATGCTACTGGAGATCAGTGGAGAAATAGCTCCAGAAAGAGTGAAGAGATGGAGTCAAAGCAAAAACAACATCCAGTTGTGGATGTGACTGGTGATGGAAGCAAAGTCCAATGCTGTAAAGAGTAATATTGCATAGGAACCTGGAATGTTAGATCCATGAATCAAAGCAAGTTGGCAGTGGTCAAACAGGAGATGGCAAGAGTGAACGTTGACATTTTAGGAATCAGCGAACTAAAATGGACTGGAATGGGTGAATTCAACTCAGATGACCCTCTATTACCGTGGGTAGGAATCCCTTGGAAGAAATGGAGTATCCATCATAGTCACCAAAACAGTCCGACCTAAACAGCATATTAAAAAGCAGAGACATTACTTTGTCAGCAAAGGTCTGTCTAGTCAAGGGTATGGTTTTTCCAGTGGTCATGTATGAATGTGAAAGTTGGACTATAAAGAAAGCTGAGCTCGGAAGAATTGACGCTTTTGAACTGTGGTGTTGGAGAGTACTCTTGAGAGTCCCTTGGACTGCCCGGAGATCCAACCGGTTCATCCTAAAGGAGATTAGTCCTGGGTGTTCATTGGTAGGACTGGTGTTGAAACTGAAACTCCAGTTCTTTGGCCACCTCATGTGAAGATCTGACTCATTTGAAAAGACCTTGATGCTGGGAAAGACTGAAGGCAGGAAGAGAAGTGGACCACAGAGGATGAGATGGTTAGATGGCATCACCGACTCAATGGACATGAGTTTGGATAAACTCCGGGAGTTGCTGATGGATAGAGAAGCCTGGCGTGCTGCAGTTCATGGGGTTGCACAGAGTGGGACATGACTGAGCAACTGATCTGAACTGAAATGGTATAATATTGTTAACTTCATGTGTATAGTTGTGCCACTGATACCTAGAATTTTTTCATATCGTGAATCAAAACTCTGTACCTACTGAACAACAAGTTTCCTTTCTTCAGTTCCTCCAGCCCCTGGCAGCTACATCCCTACTACTGCCTGCTTGAGATAACTCAAGTAAGTGAAATTGTACAATATTTGTCATTTTGCATCTGGCTTTTTCCTTTACATGATGTCCTTATAGTTGGTCCATATGATAGGATTTTCTTAGTTTCATAGGTCCATTTTTAATTTTTTGAGAAACTTCTATGCTGTTTTTCCATAGGATCTGTACCATTTTACATTCTCACTAACAGTGCACAGCAGTGCACAAGGGCTTCACTTTATCCATATTCTTGCCAACACTAGTTATTTTTATTTTTCCTAATGGCCATCCTGTTGGGTGTTAGGTTATATCTTTTGTAGTTTTGATTTGTATTTCCCTGATGATTAGTGACATTAAGCATATTTCATATGGTTGTTGTCTGCATATATTCTTTGAAGAAATGTCTGTTCAAATCCTTTGTCCATTTTAAATTGGATTATTAATTTTTGTTGCTGTTGTGAGTTCTGTATTCTTTATGTATTCTGGATGTTACCTCTCATCAGATATATATTAGCAAATATTTTCTGCCATTCCATACACTGCTTTCACTTTGTTGATTGTTTCCTTTGCTGCACAGAGTTTTCCAGTTTGTATAATCTCATGTGTCCACATTTGCTTCCATTGCCTTTCCTTTTGGTGGCATATCAAAGGAATTATCACCAAATGTAATGTCATGAAGCTTTCCCACTGTGCTTTCCTCTAGAAATTTTTTATAGTTTCAGAGTCTTAACATTTAGGTCTTTAATCCTTTCTTAACATTTAGGTCTTTAATCCATTTTAAGTTAATTTTTGTATGTGGTGTAAGTTAAGGGTCCAGCTTCCTTCCTTGTGTGTGGTTATCCAGTTTTTCCAGCATCATTTATCAAAGAGACTACACTTTCCTCATTGGGTAGCCTTGGCGTTCTTGTCAAAAGCCATTCGGCCATATACGTCAGGATTAACTTCTGGGCTCTCTTCTGTTTCACTGGTCTGTATGTCTATCTTTATGCCAGTAACGTACTGTTTTGGTTACCATAGCTTTGTAATATGTTTCACTATCAGGTAGTGTGTGAGGCCTTGAGCTTTTTTTTTCTGTCTCAAGATTTTTTGGCTATTCAAAGTCCTTAGAGATGGCATATGAATTTTACGATGGTTTTCTATTTCTGCCAAAGAAAAAGAAGGCCTTTGGAATTTTGGTGGGGATTGCAATGATTCTGTAGATCACTTTGGATAGCATGGATATTTTAACAATATTAAGTCTTCCAATCTATGAATATAGGATATCTTTTCATTTGTTTGTATTTTCTTTAATTTCTTTGAGGATTATTTTGTCATTTTCAGTGTGTAAGATTTTTGTTTTCTTGGTTAAGTTTACTTCTAAATATTTTATTTTTAATGATAATATGAATGTGATTGTTTTTAATTTTCTTTTCAGATTATTCATTGTCAGTGTTTAGAAACACAACTGACTTTTGCGTGTTGATTTTATATCCTTAACTTTGCTGAATTCACATGACTGAGCAACTGATCTGAACTGAAATGGTATAATATTGTTAACTTCATGTGTATAGTTGTGCCACTGATACCTAGAATTTTTTCATATCGTGAATCAAAACTCTGTACCTACTGAACAACAAGTTTCCTTTCTTCAGTCCTCCAGCCCCTGGCAGCTACATCCCTACTACTGCCTGCTTGAGATAACTCAAGTAAGTGAAATTGTACAATATTTGTCATTTTGCATCTGGCTTTTTCCTTTACATGATGTCCTTATAGTTGGTCCATATGATAGGATTTTCTTAGTTTCATAGGTCCATTTTTAATTTTTTGAGAAACTTCTATGCTGTTTTTCCATAGGATCTGTACCATTTTACATTCTCACTAACAGTGCACAGCAGTGCACAAGGGCTTCACTTTATCCATATTCTTGCCAACACTAGTTATTTTTATTTTTCCTAATGGCCATCCTGTTGGGTGTTAGGTTATATCTTTTGTAGTTTTGATTTGTATTTCCCTGATGATTAGTGACATTAAGCATATTTCATATGGTTGTTGTCTGCATATATTCTTTGAAGAAATGTCTGTTCAAATCCTTTGTCCATTTTAAATTGGATTATTAATTTTTGTTGCTGTTGTGAGTTCTGTATTCTTTGTGTATTCTGGATGTTACCTCTCATCAGATATATATTAGCAAATATTTTCTGCCATTCCATACACTGCTTTCACTTTGTTGATTGTTTCCTTTGCTGCACAGAGTTTTCCAGTTTGTATAATCTCATGTGTCCACATTTGCTTCCATTGCCTTTCCTTTTGGTGGCATATCAAAGGAATTATCACCAAATGTAATGTCATGAAGCTTTCCCACTGTGCTTTCCTCTAGAAATTTTTTATAGTTTCAGAGTCTTAACATTTAGGTCTTTAATCCTTTCTTAACATTTAGGTCTTTAATCCATTTTAAGTTAATTTTTGTATGTGGTGTAAGTTAAGGGTCCAGCTTCCTTCCTTGTGTGTGGTTATCCAGTTTTTCCAGCATCATTTATCAAAGAGACTACACTTTCCTCATTGGGTAGCCTTGGCGTTCTTGTTAAAAGCCATTCGGCCATATACGTCAGGATTAACTTCTGGGCTCTCTTCTGTTTCACTGGTCTGTATGTCTATCTTTATGCCAGTAACGTACGTTTTGGTTACCATAGCTTTGTAATATGTTTCACCATCAGGTAGTGTGTGAGGCCTTGAGCTTTTTTTTTCTGTCTCAAGATTTTTTGGCTATTCAAAGTCCTTAGAGATGGCATATGAATTTTACGATGGTTTTCTATTTCTGCCAAAGAAAAAGAAGGCCTTTGGAATTTTGGTGGGGATTGCAATGATTCTGTAGATCACTTTGGATAGCATGGATATTTTAACAATATTAAGTCTTCCAATCTATGAATATAGGATATCTTTTCATTTGTTTGTATTTTCTTTAATTTCTTTGAGGATTATTTTGTCATTTTCAGTGTGTAAGATTTTTGTTTTCTTGGTTAAGTTTACTTCTAAATATTTTATTTTTAATGATAATATGAATGTGATTGTTTTTAATTTTCTTTTCAGATTATTCATTGTCAGTGTTTAGAAACACAGCTGACTTTTGCGTGTTGATTTTATATCCTTAACTTTGCTGAATTCATTTATTAATTATAACAGTTTTTCTGTGGAATCTTTAGAGTTTTCTGTAAATAAGATTACGTTGTGTGAACACAGATATTTTCATTTCTTCTTTTTCCTTTTTCGTGCTTTTTATTTAGTTTTCTTGTCTGGATTTGGTTAGAACATCCAGTATTATATGGAGTAGAAGTAACAGAAGTAGGATTCTTGCCTTGATCGTGATCTTAGAGGAAAAGCTTTCAGTTTTTCAACCTTTGGATATGATGTTAGCCATAGGTTTCTCATATGTTTTTCATTATGTTGAAGTAGTTTTCCTCTATCCCTAGTTTGTTGAGTGTTTGGATCAATGAAAGAGTGTTAAATTTTGTCAAATGCTTTTCTGCATCAATTGAGATGATCATGTAATTTTTGTCCTTCATGCTGTTATCGTGGTGTATTACATTAATTGATTTTCATATATGAACCAGCCTTGCATTACAAGAATAATTCTCAGTTGGTCGTCGTGTATAATTCTTTTAATGTGTCATTTTGGTTTGCTAGTATTGTGTTAAGAACTTTGCATTAATGTTCATCAAGGATATTGGTCCAGAGTTTTCTTGCAGCATCTTTGTCTGACTTTTGGTATCAGGGTAATGAGGGTATCATTATCAGGGTATCTGACTTTTGGTATCAGGGTAATGGCCTGATAAATGAGTTTGGAAGTATTCCTTCTTCAATTTTTCTGAAGAGTTTAAGAATTGGTGTTAATTTGTCTTTAAATGTTTGATAGGATTTTCCAGTGAAGCAATCTGGCTTTTCTTTGTTCAGAGGTTGTGACTACTGGTTCAGTCTCCTTACTAGTTATAGCTTTGTTCAGAGTTTTAACTTCTTCATGATTCAGTCTTGGTAAGTTGTAGGTGGTGAGGAATTTGTCCATTGCTTATAGACTGTGTTATTTATTAGTGTGTAATTATTCATAGTAGTCTCTAATGATCATTTTTATTTCTTTGATATCAGTCATAATGTCTCCTCTTTCATTCCAGATTTTTGTTAATTGAATCCTCTCATTTTTCCTTTGTCTAGCTAAAGATTTGTCAGTTTCATTGAGGTTTTCAAAAAACCAACTCTTCATTGATTTTTTCTGTTTTTTTAATTCTGTATTTTGTTTGTTTCTGATCTAGTCTTTATCTCCTAACTTCGAGTTTAGTTGCTTTTCTAGTTTCTTGAGGTGTGAAGTTAGGATGTTGATTTGAGATTTTTCTTCCTTTTTAATGTGTTTGGCACAGTAAACTTCCCCCTTAGTACTCCTTTTATTTCAAACCATAAGTTTTGGTGTGTTGTGATTTTGTTGTCAATGAGGATCAAATTACTAAACATAATCTGGGTGCAGGGCATAATTCTCCAGCCAGTAGAACTAAATAATTAAGGCATACTCAATTATTTGTATTTTCTAGTAAAAATGTACTCTTATTATAATAATATCTATCATCTTTTGATCTTCTATCTAAATATAGCTGACCCTTGAATAATATGGATTTGAAGAGTGCCAGATTCACTTTTATGCAGATTTTTTTCAATAAATATGTGCTACAGTACCAACAGTCAGCAGTTAAATGAGGTGCAGGATCGTGTCTATTGAGGGACAGTTGTAAAGTTCTTGGGCTCTGTAGGTATCAAAGCTCCTAACCTCTGCATTGTTTGAGTCAGATGTATTAATCTGTCTATTAGTCTATCTATCTCTGAAATGGACTGTTAAGATTACCTAATACAGCATTTTTATTTTCTAGAGGGAGAATCCATGCTCAGAGAGAGAAGTGTCTTGCATGAGATCCCATAGCCAGTTACCTCTGAAGGTCTAAGGACTCCTGACTCAGTGGGGAGCCTCTGCAGTCTATAGACTGAAAACAAAGTTAGCATGCATGCAGACACTCCAGAAAATTGTTTGGGGTAATGGTAGGTAAGGAGGTTAATAGTTTAATTTGAATTCTTGTCAAATATTAAAGATTTGGGAATCTCTTACCAATTGTCTGATGCACTTTTGTTACACAGCAGTCTCTCTCCTCTGTACATGCTCATTTGTAACTTTTGGCTTTAGCAAGGCAGAAGTTTATCATGTTCTTTCATTGAGAACATGCTGTCTGTCAGAGAAGGTGGTGGAGTGATTTGGATAGTGTCTGCAGCAAGGCTCGGGCTAGTGGTTTCCCTGCATGAGAGAGGCATGAGTTTGGCTGACTGACGCAAGAAGCTCTGAGGAAATATGCTCAGTCAGTGAGAAACTTTTCCTAAGGTATCAGCTTTTCCGTATTTCTTGTGCTTTTCTCAGAGAGTTGTAGGGAGTGCATTAGACAGTGGAATGATGCTTCTTTTTAGGGCAGTCAAAAAGAGCAAAGGAGGATGGGGAGGGAAATGGGAGGGAGATTCAAACGGGAGATATATGTATATCTATGGCTAATTGAAGTTGAGGTTTGACAGAAAACAACAAAATTCTGTAAAGTAATTATCTTTCAATTAAAAAACAGAGCAAGGGAAGGAGAATTTGTAATGTTTGCAGTATTTTAAGTAAGCAGCATTATTATCATAGCTCATCATAATTATTATCATAAGTAGTGTCTGTTATGGGGCCAATGTGACAGGCTTCTTTCTAGATACTTTGCATACATGATCTCAATTAATTCTTCCACGAGTTCTTTAAGATGGATATTATTATTTCAGTTACTGATATCTTTACAGATGAGAAAACTGGATTTAAAGAATTTACTCAAGACCACTCATGTCAAAGCCAGGTCAGCTCTGTCTATAGTCCTTGCTAGAGAGTTAAATATGTAGATAAGACTTAACTTGCCCATAAAGTGATAATAGTCTTTACATATATGGATTTCTAAAGGCCATCCCCAAAGACATTTTATATTCTGGACTTTTCTTTCTCAAGGACTTCCCTTGTCTACAGAGCCATGAGATCACCATGTGAGTATGATAAAATAATGAAATGGATTTTCTAGGATAATTTATGGAAATCATCACCAGGTAGTTGTGCCTTACATTCATTTTGGAGATGTGTTGCAAGTTTTACAACCACCACTATGGCCTCAATGATAAGCCTCTTACATCGTCTGTGTTTTTGTAACTCTGGATTCTTTGCATAACCTCTCTGCCAGTGGTGATGCCGCAGGCCTTTTGAAGGACTTACTGCATCACTTTGCTGTTTTCATTGGACACCCTCTCCCCTTCTGAAGTCCGTTCCAAATATCTGCCTTGATCTTTAATTGCAATCCACTATGTACTTGTCATAGCCAAGCTCATCCTGCACCTTAGCTTCGTCAGCTCTGCACTCCTGTCCAGTCCTCTCACTATTACTCATTTCCCTTGGCACCATACTCCTGTCCTCAGCTCTGAATTTAGTGCCAGTTAAAGGAGCCTCCACATTGGATGAGCCCTCCATTATGCCCCACCTCTCCTCTAAAAGCCCACTGTAATCCTCTACATGCATTATTTTCTGTTGCATTATCAATATTGAGTTTCTAAATGTAGAAAATGGGCTTCCCTGGTGGCTCAGTGGTAACGAATCTGCCTGCCAATGCAGGAGATGTGAGTTCGATTCCTGTTTAGGGAAAATGCCCTGGAGGAGGAAATGGCAACCTGCTCAGTATTCTTGCCTGGAGAATCCCATAGACAAAGGAGCCTGGTAGGCTACGGTCCATGGGGTCATGAAAGAGGTGGACATAACTTAGTGACTGAACAATAGCAACGGCAAATGTAGAAAATATTTGCAAATGGAATTTGCCAAAATAGTATAGACGAAATACATAAGGTATATGCACCAACTATAATATGCACACATATATTTGGTAAAAGCCCACTGGGTATGAAGGGAGTTGACAAGTTCTGCCAAAGTGATTTAAATCCTGATTTAGTCAACCTCTGCTATGTATAACGATACCCTGATTAATATGCACAAGGATTCTTAAGCTGAAAGACACTTCCTTAGACCCCAAAGTTGGAAGAACTGATACAGCAGGAAAAGATCTAAAGATCCACATTCAAAATCTTTTTCTGAAGCCCTCAGATAACAAGCCTAATAAGTCACCTTGAAATACTTTACATATGCTAATCACAGCCACCAAGAATCATAAGGCAGGGCTAGCCAGCCTAATGTTGTACAGGAGCAGTAAAATATTTATTATCTGCAGAGTTCAGTTTACATTATTAACCCACTTTTCTGTCATTCCTCAAGAACATCTCAAATTCTTGGCCTTTCAGATTTTTGGAAAGAGCCATTTTGATCTTACAATACCCATAAAACAAACACTGTTTTAGCCTCCACTTTCAGTTCATTCTGCTAATTGAGCAATTAGTGACCACCCAGACCGCTACACACAGATCAAAGCTTCCAGTCACATGCTCCCCAAAGCTTTTGAAGTCCCTTCAGTATACTGAGTGGATAAGGTAACAGTGCTCATTTTCTGGGTAGGATATGAGTAGGGTGTTACAGTAGCTTTATTTCAACTCTCTAGTTTCTTACCAGTCACATTCCTGGGGTGTAAACTTGGCGACCAGGTCAGTGGAAAACCTCCAAACTGGTCATCCAGCCACACTGGCTTTGCCACTGACTGTCAAGTGACCCTGAGCAAGGCTTTTTAGCTTCATGATTTCTTTGGGTCTCAGTTTCTTCATCTGGCAAGAGAGAGGGTTGAAGTCAATCAACCCATACAATTCTTAGTTGCTCTTATATTCTTTAGTATGTGTCTACATGTTGCAGGCACATCCACACTATTTACACAATACACACATGCCTTTATAGGCTCAAAAAGGGGTTGTGTATGCATGCTAAGTCACTTTGGTTGTGTCTGACTCTTTGAGACCCTATGGACTCTAGCCCGCCAGGCTCCTCTGTCTATGGGGATTCTCCAGGCAAGAAAACTGAGTGGGTTATCATGCCTCCAGGGCATCTTCCTGACCCAGGGATCGAACTGGTATCTTTTATGTCTCCTGCATTGGCAGGCAGGTTCTTTACCACTAGTGCCACCTGGGAAACCCCCCAAAGAGGGTGCAACCCTTTAAATAAACTTGAAAACTCAGAATTAGATCATGAATCTCATTCAACAGAAATGATTCTTTCCAAAATGATTCATTCTGTGATTCCTTTAGGTCAGAAATAGGAAATATGTGACCCTGAACAGATTTATGCATCCAAGTTAATTTTATTCAGCTAATGAGGTAAATATTTCATATGCCTGCAGTTGCTAACACAACATGGCCTTAAAAAATTTAGAGGCAGTGCCTAAAAGGGGCAGGAAGAGGCTCTATTAATCTGTGTCTCTGCCTTATTTCAGTTTTATCCATTTCTGTTTTTATCTTTTTAAAAGAAATTAAATGGTTGCTGTGAATAGTTGAAATATAATATATAATTTTAACATTTTTTAATATGCAAGTAATGTATACTCACTGTGAAATATTTGGGAAAAATGGAAAAGTTGTCAGAAAGAAAAAAAAATCACTTAAATTCCAATAAAGTAATTGCTGTTAACATTTTGAAATATTTCCTTGCAGCATTTGTGTATGAATGTTTATATAGATGGAATCATACAATATTTTTTTGTGCTGGATTTTTATTTAACATTGCAGCCATAAGGGATTTTTCTGTGTTATTAAAAATTCTTGGTAAACATAATTTTTTAGGGTATTTAGCATTCTGTCATACAGCTATAGCATAATTTACTTAACCACCTTCTTACTGTCAGCCATTTAATTACTTTGAATTTTTCACTATTATAAATGATGTTGCAGTGAACATTTTGGTGTATGAAGCTTCTCTGTCTCTATTTTACATTATTTTTTTAGGATAGATTCCCAGAAATTAAATTACAGGGTCAAAGGTATGAACATTTTTAAGGCTCTGGATCCATAATGCCAAATGGCTTTTCCAAAGTGGTTTTCTATCCATTTATACTTCCTATAGCAATATGTGAGAGTGCCTTTTTTTTTTTTTACCGTATCCTTGGCTACTCACCTCTAAAATTTAAATTAAAAGTATCTTTATGATCTGTTGGGTAAAAATTATACTCCTTTGCTGGGTTAATTCTTATTTCTATAATTACCCGTGACATTGAACAATTTTTTGTGTTGGTTAATCATCTGTAGTTTCTATTTTGTTAAATTTCTGCTCTTATCTGCAGTATTTTAAAAATTCTTTATTATATTTATGAACATAATGGCTTTCAAATATCTGTATAATAAACACAGAATTAAGTATAATGTGGTTTCAGAAACGTGTCTATTAAATAAAGTGAGATCCACTCGTGTATATCTTTTCACAGATTTCCAGGTAGCTGGAACCTTAAGTTTTTGCAGTTCAATGTTAGTTATTATAATAATGATTAAACAAAGAATTAAATGAATGTTTTTCATCTAATATTTTGGTATGTTTCTTCCTTTATCTCTATGTATTATTCTATTAATTTGAAATCTCAATTTTTTATCTCATACTTTTCATCTGACTTTACAAGTTTAGGAATTTTTTATGACTACCAAAAAATTCCTCAGGAAATAACATTTTCAAGGGTTTCTGTTACCCACTCCTGACTCACACCATCTGTCTTCTGCATCAGTCTTTACCAGCATAGGGAAAACCGAAAGCACATTTCTTCGGTAGTTGGCCATATGATTAGAAATCAATGTGTGTACAAGCTCCATGAATATTTTATTGATAACAGTGGTGAAATAGAGTGTGCTTGCTATTTTAAAATATAGCTGCTCAGATGTAATTCAAAAGCTGTTTGAAGCAATTTAATCATATTTATTTGTATACAAGCACTTAGATATGGGCCAAGTGCTAGTCATTGATCAGTGTCAATCAAGTTATTTGCATAGCAAACAAAGCCGGAAACCAACTGAATGGTTCTCAAGGGACAGAGGTGTGCGGTCAGGTCACCTATCAGCTCTGACTCCAGGTTCTCATTTCGAGCATGTTGCTCTGAGCTTTGGATCTACTGCTTCTGTGGAAGAGAAGATGCTTTTAGGATGTTAGGTGAATTCTTCTGGAGCAAGCTTTAGGATTCATTCTCGGAAACCTTCGTCATATGATGTCTTCCTGGAGGGCTAAGCAGATAACCTTCACTGCCCCGAGTCCTCAGGAGAACTGTATGGTTAATGTGGACCGTACTTAGCCCCCAGACTCTCGTGGGAAGCCCTGGTGTCTTACTGTATTCTAGGCTCTTGAGAGTGTTATGCATTCACAAGGAGGAACATCTTGATCCGAGGTGGCAGTCTTTGCCTCTCTGACCTCTGGCAGAACCAAGAGGGATAAACAAATGGTTGAGGCATAGAGCCAGTGGGAGATAGAGCTTCATTTTTCACCAGTGTGATGTTTCAGCTCACGCTACCTGGAAATCTTACCACCCCCTGAGATGCTGGTGCGGTGCTCACTCAGTGCCCGACTCTTTGTGACCCTGTGGACTGTAGCCTGCCAGGTTCCCCTGTCCATGGAATTATCCAGGCAAGAATACTAGAGCTGGTTACCATTTCCTACTCTGGAGGATCTTCCCGACCCAGGGATTGAACTTGCATTTCCTGTGTCTCCTGCCTTGGCAGGCAGATTCTTTACCATTGAGCCACCTGGAGCCCTTGGGGAGTTTCATTTATTCCATTCCCAACATAGGAAGGATAAATCTAGACTGTGTGATGTTTCATTATGAGAGTTTGAAGTAGCTTTTAAAAAATGATATTCCTTATAAAGGCACTGGACTAGAGAACCATGAGGCTATTTTATTGAATTTGACATGTAAGCATTAAATACAAATTAGAACTGGGCCACTGGGAGGTAGAACTTCTGATTCCTTTCTTCCCCTGTGTTATTATAGCCCTGAGTGAAAGCCTTTTCTGAGAGTTAATTTAAGGATCTTATCTTGGTTCTTTGGGATAGTTGTGTTTAGCCTATGAAATTTTAACTCAATTCATTTAACGATTCTTATTTTTTAAACCCTTTTTTTTTTTTTTTTTACCACACCACAAAGGTGTGTGTGATAACTAATTCCCCGACCAGGTCTCGAACCTGGATTCCCCTGCATTGGAAGCATGGAGTCTTAACCACTGGACCACCGAACAATTATTTATATGTGAGTCACTAGGATGGATTTTTGGGAGTTGAACCTGACCTCTACCATTTTTTAACTATAAGATTGTATTGTAACCGTACTGCAAGTACTGTTGTCATAAGGAACCTATGAAACATTCCTGTTGAGTGTTGAGTATGATGCAAAAATAAGTGCTAAGTGGATATTGGTTCCTGTCATTATTTTTATTAGATCGTACCACTAAGAGGTTAAAGCGTCTGCCTGGAATGCAGGAGAACTGGGTTTGATCCCTGGGTCAGGAAGATCCCCTGGAGAAGGAAATGGCAACCCACTCCAGTACTCTTGCCTGGAGAATCCCATGGAGGGAGGAGCCTGATAGGCTACAGTCCATGGGGTTGCAAAGAGTTGGACACAACTGAGCGACTTCACTCACTCACTTACCCTTCTAAATGGCAAGGCTGATCTTCAGCTTGTATTTTTAACAACTCAGAAGAGTGTCTTGTACATAGTAGGCAAATAGTTGCTTGACACGCTTAGTTTCTTCAGCTGCATCTCCTGTATCTGAGCAAATCTTTTTCTCCTTGTAGCTTTGATGATGGCTGTGGTGGTGATGATGGTGATGGCTCTGGTTGCGTATGTAAGATACATGTGATTTACTTTGTTACTCTTGTTCAGTCACTAGGTCATGTCAGACTCCTTGTGACCCCATGGACTGCTAGCCTCCTCTATCCGTGGAGTTGTCTATTCTGAGGCTAAACAGAGGGTTCAGTTTTGCAGGTGCCAGTCTGACACTTTTTACCAGTCCCATTGTAAATATCACTTTAAAAAACCTTGTAAACTGCATTTTTTTTTCTTTAGAAAGGTTATGTGGCTGCATCTGTACAGTAGGTGATACCACTTAAATTTAGAATTACTAAGGAGACTGTCAGATTCCATGAGGTTAAGAATAAAATCCCAAATTGGCAGTGAAGGAGTGTGACCCTCATTGCATTTGTAGCACATTTATTGAAAGGCACTAAATAATGTCTGGGAATGACCATTATAGGTTTAAATGTAATTCAGTGGCACCTGTAATTTTCTCAGGGCTTCGAAGCTTAGTGCAGTTACAAGCTGGTCAGGACCTTGAAGAGAAGAGCAGGAGAGCACTGATGCAGAGGGGCATGAGGAAGATGCTCTTCCTTCTTGAATAAGAATCAAAGTCCCATTAAAAGAAAAATGCCAGCATCTTGGCTCACACACTTTGCATATTATTCACATGCATTTGCATATCGAGTTCAAGAGGCTCTATGTTCAAGTACGTAAAATAAATAGTGTAATCTGCTGCAGTTGTGTTCCAATCCAGGTTCCAGGGCACTGCACAGATGAAGTACATAATGCATTTAAAAGTCACATTCCAGGAGACAAAAGATGGCATTCAGCTAAAGGCAGCTGCACATCAGTTATGCTGATAGGGAGCAGAGATTGCCTGGCTTGGCTCAAGTGGGACAGCCACTGCCCTAGAGCATCCTCACCTGCAGGGGATGCTTCTCGGATGGGTCCTGAACACTCTGGGCGTTCCAGAATCAGAGACCATGGTGCCCAGGGTGTTTCCTCTTTCCCAAAGTGAAAAGCCCAATAGCACTGCTTTCCATGAAATCCTAGTTGCACCATTCACAGGGCTGTAGACCAGACACCACCATCCACTAGATTTCACTGATTCTTCAGCCTTAGAGACCTAAACACTCAAGATGGTTCAGGTGACAGCAAAGAGTAAGGTGGGGGGAAACATTATCCCATAATATCTACAAGCCTTCCTATAGCACTCCTTCACCTCAGTAAACACACACACCAAGTAAACATAGGGCTTGCTATGTAAATGCTGGCTTATGACAAGTCCTTTAGCTTCATTTCTCACCAGACTGGTGCTTCTAAGCTTGTCTTCAATGAGCATTCTAGTACTGCCAATGGTCACACTGAGGGGCCCATACCCCAGCTTCCTTGGTGGCTCAGATGGTAAAGAATTTGCCTGCAATGCAGGAGACCGGGGTTCGATCCCTAGGTTAGAAAGATCCTCTGGAGGAAGAAATGGCAACCCATTCCAGTATTCTTGCCTGGAGGATTCCATGGATAGAGGAGTCTGGCAGGATACAGTCCAGGGGATTGCAAAGAGTCAGACATAACTCAGTGACTGACACTACCCCTAGTCAGCAGTAGACAGATGATAAGACTCGGTTGAGATGCTGTGGTTTACAGATCCCCGTGTGGCTTTCAAAAGTTAGAGAATAATCTGAGAATAACCTGGACTCTTCTGAGTCCAGAAGTCCCTGATGCAGATGGGCAGGTGGTTAACAGCCAAAAGGGTCTGAGAGAAGAGACGGATGGAGCAAGAGGAAGTTCCTGGAGGTGACAACAATGTGCTGGTAGTAAGGAGTGGCAAATACCTGGGAGAGAGGACATCTGCACTCAAATAGTGTCCTTCGTGTTTCACGTTTGGAGTTCACGGACATTTGACTTTAAGGATGTCATGGGATCCTTGCAGTAGCCACTGGGGAAAAGGGAGGATGAACATGGTGGCAGAGGTCAGGGAAAGTAGAACTGATTCAGCAGTAGAGAGAGCTTCAAAAAATTATTTCAAAAGAGAGGGACAGACAGACACACACACGGGAGGAGGAAGCACCAATTGAGAGAGTCTGAATAGGTCCAACTTTCTGTTCACTTCGAAAGGAGAAACCATCAAGAGCCACGCAGAGGGTCAAGGCTCTTATTTTGTTACTGGAATTCAGGGCAAGCCTCCCGCTGTAAGAGGTGATTGTGGGGCGATCAGGGAGGCAAGGTAGATCTGCCATATGGGCAGGATGAGCCCCACAGCTGGGAGCAGGGTCTCAGTTCCTCCCAGGCACCAGGAAAGCAGAATTAAGATAGGAAGACCCGCCTGCCAATGCAGGAGATATAAGAGATGCAGCTTTGATCCCTGGGTTGGGAAGATCCCCAGGAGGAGGGCATGGCAACCTACTCCAGTATTCTCACCTGGAGAATCCCATGGACAGAGGAACATGAAGGGCTACCATCCTTGGGGTTGTACAGAGCCACACACAAACATTTCAGTCCCCACTAATTGAAGGGACACAGACTGATGCCTTGGGCAGGCTTTGCTCAGAAGCCTAAAAAAAGATGACATGTGCACATGGGCAAGGCTATAGAATGACACTGACTGATGGTGAGCTTTTGTGACCTGCTTGTGCAAGGAGATCCAACCAGTCCATACTAAAGGAGATCAGCCCTGGGATTTCTTTGGAAGGACTGATGCTAAAGCTGAAACTCCAGTACTTTGGCCACCTCATGTGAGGAGTTGACTCATTGGAAAAGACTGATGCTGGGAGGGATTTGGGGCAGGAGGAGAAGGGGACGACAGAGGATGAGATGGCTGGATGGCGTCACCAACTCAATGAACGTGAGTTTGGGTGAACTCCAGGAGTTGGTGATGGACAGGGAGGCCTGGCGTGGTGCGATTCATGGGGTCGCAAAGAGTCAGACACGACTGAGCGACTGAATGAACAGAACTGAACTGTGCTTCTCTGTTCATATTACCACTGGGTGTTTTAGTTTTCCCAGGCTCATATTTATTGTGGAAAGTGTACCTCTTTTTGTCATTTGAATGAAAGCCAGTTGTGTGTACCTTTTACTAAGTGCAAAACTCCATCCCTGGTGCCATTCCATAAATGCTAGGAGGTTGAAAACACAAGCACTTTGGAAAAATATGGGTTTGGCATGGTCTTGGTGAACAGAAATTCTTCATTGCTGTTCCCATTCTGATTTCACGTGCCTGCTTCTCTTCACTTTTAGGTAAGTTATGTAAACTCAGGCACTTGATTTGTCCATTTACGGTGGGTGTTTAATACATTCAGACCTTGTGGAGGTTTGGTGAAAATTAATTAGGTAAAGGTTGTGAAGTATTTGGAAGATGAAGCAAGCCCTCAGTGATATTAAATTGGGTAATTAGATCCTGCTTACCTAAAACTCCCTCAGCAGCTCAGATAGTAAAGGTTTTTTAATGCATATCCTGTGCTAATAATGCGCTTCCCTGGTGGCTCAGATGGTAAAGCTTCTGCCTGTAATGCTGGAGTCCTGGGTTCGATCCCTGAGTTGGGAAGATCTCCTGGAGAAGGAAATGGCAACGCACTCCAGTATTCTTGCCTGGAGAATCCCAGGGACGGAGGAGCCTGGTGGGCTACAGTCCATGGGGTTGCAAAAAGTTGGACATGACTGAGCGACTTCACTTCACTTCATTTCTGTGCTAATAATAGGTGATGGCAACCTTGTTTTCCTTGCCTAGAGATGTTATATATGTTAATTTCAGGGTTAAATGCAACTGTCTCTCTGTCCCCTTTATTCTTATTCTGCTATTCCCTTTGCCTCTCATCTCTCTGCCTTCTCTTTCCAATGCCGATTCAGCTGTTCTGTTGTTTGCTCAACTGACTTGGAATTGGGACAAGGGAGCAAACAGGCTTATGAAAGTGGATGAAGGTGGACTGCAGACTCCATCAGTCCATGGACACTAAGACAGCAAGATCGTCCTCCTGCATTTGAGGACACGGCATGATTTCCTTCACATTTCAAAGTGATCCTGCTGTATAAAGGTATTAATAGTACTTACCCCCAGAGCAGGCTGTTGAAGTGAATACCTAAGAGCTATTGGACCTCTCTCCTTCTCAAGATTGTTTCAAAGAAATAAAATCCATGAGATCCAGAAACCCCTAGTCTTCATTACTCACTTTGTATAATTATTACATGTCCTAGATGAGTGGGTAAGTGTAAGTAAGTCTGAAATAAATCCCCAAACTGTTTTGAAAGCAGGTCACTTTGACTAAGAATTGAATTATTCTTTTAGGAGTTGGGATTTCCTTTAATTTATTTTTTCTCCTTCCATTCATGCTGTCTTTTTCTAATTTTTTTGGTAAGAGTTCTATTGAATTATCTGCTTTATCTACCTGCCCCTCTATATTAGGTTTTTTCATGTTCCATTTTCTTTTATTAGAACTTTTTAAAAATTAGAGGATAATTGCTTTACAATGTTGTGTTGGTTTCTGCCATAAACAATGCAAATCAGTCATAACGATTAATAGATGTATGTATATCCCCTCCCTCTTGAGCCTCCCTTCTACCCTCCCATCCCACCAATATCACACATTTTAACACATATATATGAAATCAAGAAAAGTGGTTCTGTTGAAACTATAGGGAAAGAATGGAGGCTTAGATGTGAACAGACTTGTGGACACAGCAGGGGGATGGGGGAATAGGACCAGCTGAGAAAGTAACACTGACACATTTACACTGTCGTGTGTGAAGCGTAACTAGTGGGAAGCTGCTGTATAACACAGGGAGCGCAGCTTGGTGTTCCCTGTATTAGGCTTTTTTTTTAAAATTTTGATTTAGGGGTAGAGAGAGCAAGCATCAAACATCCCCATGATAATTTCTCTGTATTTAATTACGAAGGCATTGAAAAACTTCAGTTGTAGTTTATTTGATAAAAATTCATTGAGCTGTGTGCAGACTTATAATCTATGTATTCTTCTGTATAAATGTTATCGCTTAATGAACAGTGTTTTAAAAGTCACTTACGTTAGGGACTTCCCTGGTGGTCCAGTGGTTAAGACTTCACTTTCCAAGGCAAGGGGTATGGGTTTGATCCCTGGCTGGGGAACTAAGATCCCTCATGCACTGTGGCTGGAAAACCAAAATATAAGACAATACAGTATAGCAAATTTGCAAAGTAATATTGTACCAAATTCAAGACTTTAAAAGTGGTCCACATTAAAAAAGTCTTTTAAAAAGTCACTTATGTTATTCATATTTTTGTAATCTGTTTTCTTCTTCATGTTTTTATTTCTTCTGTCTCACTGAAGAGTTTTTAAAAGCATTTCTGTTTATTTTTGTGATTGTTTTCTAGCTTGAAATTGTATTTCTCTTCCTCTGCTGGCGTCAGCTGTGAGTGTGCTGGTAGATGAACATGGGGACCCACTGGCTTTTCTGCACTCCTCTAATGGGGACTCCCTTACGTATAGTGTGGGCTCCCCCAGAGGCTCATTGGTCAAGAATCCACCTGCAAGGCAAGAGACGTGGGTTCAATTTCTAGGTCGGAAAGTCCCCTGGTAGAGGTCATGGCAATCCACTCCAGTATTCTTGTCGGGAAAATCTCATGAACAGAGGAACCTGGTGGGTTATGGTGCAAGGGATTGCAAAGGTCGGACACTACTGAAGCGACTGAGCACGCACACACGTACCTGAGTACACAACAGGATCACATGGGGCACTTGTGAAAAATGCAGATCTCCAAATTTTATCGTCAGAAATTCTGCATCACCTTTTCTGGTGTTAGGCCTAGGTATCTATAGCTTTTGCCAAGTGCTCAAGTAATTCTGAAGCAAGGTGCTTGCCGCTCATCTTGGAGATACACGGCATTGGATGTGGGTCCTTTAATAAACAGTAATCCCTGCCCTCCTTTTCATCCTCTCTGTGCAAGAATACTCTATCTCATGAAGAAGTTATATTCAGAAAATTGGTTCTGAGACTTTCATTCAAAAGAACTTAAGAGTACACTTCTTTTGGGAAGGTTGGTAGATTCCTAAAGCCAACATGTAAAAACCTACTTAAGCTTTCTGGTTTGTTATCAGCTTTTCCCAGACCCTGCTGCTGGCAGCACCGGTTATAAGTGAAGTAGGGGTTGCGATGGGATGTGGATCATAGTTAGGGACAGCGATGAAGGCCCCACCACAATAGAAGAGCTTTTATATAAAGAGCCAAGTGGACATGAAGGAAGAGTGAAAATTCTTACATTAATAGGGAAGAAAAGTTCGTTTGGCATAGTTTCTAACCATACCAGGTAGACAGCAAGCTCTTCTCTTAAGGATGTGTATTTGTGCTTTCAATTATGAAAGAGGTTTCATCTCCATTTAGTTGTCACTTAGATTAGTTTTTGGGGGGCTCTGACTGTGTTTTTTCCCTGTGGTATAGTATTTATCCTTCATTATCTGTAATATTTTCTACAGCACTATGTAGTGCTGACACCTGGAAACTGAAATGGAATAAACAGAACTTGTTCCCTAAGTTGTCTTCCATCATGAACTTTGCCTTCAAAACATTGTTATAAGGGACAGTTTTAGTACAATTTTAGTTTTCCACCTTTTCCACATCTTTGTTGTTCAGTCACTCAGTTGTGTCTGACTCTTTTTGACCCATGGACTGCAGCATACCAGACTTCCCTGTCCTTCGCCATCTCCAGGAGTTGGCTCAAACTCATGTCCATCGAATCGGTGATGGTGAGTCATCCAACTATCTCATCCTCCGTTGTCCCCTTCTCATCCTGCCCTCAGTCTTTCCCAGCATCAGGGTCTTTTCCAGTGAGTCGTCTCTTTGCATCAGGTGGCCAAAGTACTGGAGCTTCGGCTTCAGCATCAGTCCTTCCAATGAATAGTTAAGGTTGATTTCCTTTAGGATTGACTGGTTTGATCTCCTTGCTATCCAAGGGACTCTCCAGAGTCTTCTCCAGCACCACATCTTACTGTGTTTTATTCCTTGATGAGTTTCAGATCTGTTACTCCAGCTATTTTTTTAATAGCCTGATTATCTTCTATGTGAATGGCTATAACTTCCTTGGGGAGGCTTCTCACTTTCTGTTATACTTCAGTCAATATGATAAATTCTAGCCAGAATAACGCACTCCATCTGCACCATTCTTTCTTTTCAAATCCCTGTGAGCAGCCAAGCTCACAGATGGAATTTTGAAGCAAAGGCACACAATTGTTTTTTCCAGTAAAGGAAACAAAACCTTCTAACTTTACATACATGTTTGTGACTTTAAAAATCCATCAGACTAGAACTAGAAGGGAACGTCCTC
The DNA here is from genome assembly GCA_006408675.1 of Madoqua kirkii. Taxonomy (NCBI): domain Eukaryota; kingdom Metazoa; phylum Chordata; class Mammalia; order Artiodactyla; family Bovidae; genus Madoqua; species Madoqua kirkii. The sequence continues at coordinate 112,813 of SJYC01042466.1, forward strand.
AACCTGACGAAGGGCATCCATGAAAATCCTTACAGATAATATCCTGCCTAATGCTGAAAGATTGGATGCTCTACCCTGAAGATTAGGAAGAAGGCAAGGATGCTTCCTGTACCACTCCTCTGAGCAATTGTACTGGAGACAGTCCTAACCAATGTAACAAAAATAGAAAAGGAAGGGAAAGGGAAAAAGAAAGGTGTATTTATGATCATCTATGTGGGAAGTAGTAAAGAAAAGACCAAAAAACTATGAAAATGAACCAGTAAGTTCGGTAAGGTCACAAGACCAATATACCAAAATTAATTGTATTTATAAATGCTATTAATGAGCAATTAGAAATGGGAATTTAATAGTTTGCCTCTGCTAATCCCAAACTTTCATTCTGTTCATCCCCTAACCAACCCCCTCCCGCAACCACAAGTCTGTTCTCTGCATCTGTGAGTCTGTCTTTGTCTCGTAGATAGGTTGGTTTGTATTGTAGTTTAGATTACACAGATAAGTGACTTACTCTGCTTAGTATGATAATATCCATGTCCATCTGTGTTGCTGCAAATGGGATTAGCAGGTGCAAACTATTAAATACAGAATGGATAAACAAGGTCCTACTGTATAGCACAGGGAGCTATATTCAAGATTCTATGAAAAACATAATGGAAAAAATATGAAAAAGAATATGTATATATGTTATATATATATATATATAATTAAATATATAGTATAACTGAGTCACTTTGCTGTACAAAAGAAAGAAACAGCATTGTAAATCAACTGTACTTCAATAAAATTTTTAAAAGAGGTAGAAATGTAAAAGACAAATTTATGACATCAGAAACATTATATTCATAGGGATAAACGTTATAAAATTTCTGACTCGGTATTTTTTTTAAAGAAACATTCTCTTTTTAAAAAAAATCATTTAGTTTTGACCATGCCGGGTCTTCATTGCTCTGCAGGCTTTTCTCTAGTTTCGGCAAGCGGGGGCTACTCTCTGGCTGTGGTGGGCAGGTTTCTCACCGAGGTCACTTCTCTTGTTTTGCAGCGTAGGCTGCAAGGTGTGTGGGCTTCGGCAGCTGTGGCTCCTGGGCTCTAGGGCACAGGCTCAATAATTGTGACACATGGGCTTAGTTGCTCTGCAGCCTGTGGAATCTTCCCGGATCAGGGATCAAACCCCTGTCTCCTGTATTGGCAGGTGGATTCTTTACCACTGAGTCACCAGAGAAGCCTAGTATTTTCTTTTTAATTTATATCTTTATTTTTTCAAGACAACACAAAACAGAAGTATACGACTCAGTGAATTATTATAAAATGGAAAATGAATACCCAGGAAATCATTTCCACCACCAATTGAGTATTGTTAGAAAGTCAGTTCTTCTCAAAATTTTGTTAAGATTCAACACAAGCCCCATAGAAATCCCAGTAGACTTTGTCTTTTGGTAGAAACTGACAGATGATTCTAATGTTTATATGAAAAAGCAAAAAAGCCAAAATAACTTTGGGATGAAAGAGTAAAAACTGAAGGACATACACTGATTATGAGACTTGCTATAAAGCAATAGTAATCAAGTTAGTGCAGGAATGACATAAGAATAGAGACACAGAGATCAGTCAGGCTGCAGAGAGAGTTCAAAAGTAGATTCACACATGTGGGCAGTTGATTTTTGACAAAAAAAAAAAAAGAACCTCTGCTCATATCTTCATATCTTTTGTCATGTAAAAAGTTAACTTAAAATGTATCATAGAACTATAACTGAAACGAAAATAGTTTTGGAAGAAAACAGGAGACATGTCTTTGGGTCTTTTGTTCAGGTAAAGGCTTCCTAGATGTATAAAAGCATGAACCGTAAAAAAAAAAAAAAGCTGATAAATAAGATTTCATTAAAAAAAAGAAAACTTCTGTTCTTCGAAAGTCATTGTTAAGGAAATGATAAGATAAATCACAGAGTGGAAGAAAATATGTGCAAAGTACTTGTCTTCTATAAAGGACTTGTATTAATATGAAGAACACTTACTACTCAATAGTATGACAAACAACCTAATTAAAAAGTGGACAAAAGACATTTTAAGAAAATAGGAATACAGATAGTAAATAAGCATTTGAAAAGATTCTTATCATTAGTTGGTGGGAAATTTAAATAAAAAATGTAGTAAGATACTGTTAAATGTCCAGTGGCATGGATGAATTTTTTTTTTTAATTTAAAAAAGAGGTAGAAGGAAGAAGGAAAAAGGAAAATTCACAAAATCTAATGTTGCTAAAAATATGGAAGAACTGCTGGTGGGAACACAAAATGGTATAGCCACTTTGGAAAAGTTTGGCAATTTTTTATAAAATTAATATTACTCTTACCATATAACCCAGCAACTTCATTCCCAGGTACTTACTTAATAAAAATGAAAACATATGTCTAAGAAGTGTGTGAATGGTATAGCAGCTTTATTTTAAAAATCACAAAAAGTGGGTCGATAAATACATTCATACAAAGGAATATCACTTGTCAGTAAAGACAACCAAGTACCAACATAAGCCACAATACTGAGAAGTCTCTAAAGCCACTGTGTCAAGTGAATACGTGGAATCTAGAAAGATGGTGCTGATGAACTTATTTTCAGGGCAGCAATGGAGAAGCAGATATAGAGAACAGACCTATGGATACGGGGGGAGGGGCTGAGGGAGGGGGTGACCTGTATGGAGAGAGAACATGGAAACTCACAGTACCGTATGTAAAATAGATAGTCAGTGGTAATTTGCCATATGATTTAGAGAACTTAAACAAAGGCTCTGTGACAACTAGAAGGGTGGAATGGGGAGGGAAATAGGAGGGAGGTTCGGGAGGGAGGGGATATAGGTGTACCTATGGCTGATTCTTCTTGATGTTTGACAGAAAACCACAAACTTCTATAAAGCGGTTATCCAAAAAGTGGCAAAAAAAGAGAAGAAGACATACAATACGACTACATACAGTATGGTTCTATTTATAAGACATCCTGAAAAAGGCAAAATTATGAGACCAAATCAGATCAGTGGTTTCCAGGGGCTGGGGAGTGAAATGATTGATTATAAAGGAGTACATAAAGGGAAATTTTGGGGTGATGGAAATATTCTATAATTTGACTATAGCAATGGTTACTTACATGCTGTATAAGTTGGTAAAACTTATATAACTGTACACTTAAAAGAGTTAATTTTAATATATGCAAATAGTACTCCAGTAAACTAGACCTAAAAAAACTGTTATTAGTTAAAATTTACATACTGATGTATGCACCAATGAATAATTTGTCAGTTCTATTTAGTAATAACAGACTTCCCCATTTGCATGGTACTTTTCAATTTGTATGCTATATTCATACCTGTTTTCTCATGTAAGTCTCCTAACCCTGTGAAATTGTGTTATTTTCACCTCCTTGTTCACATTTAGAGAGGACCTCCTCTCTGACCTTTAGAGAGCCCAGGTGATGTGCTTAATGTCATGTGGTAAAATTTTTTCAAATTCTGGGCTTTCCCACAATTTTTCAATGCCTCTTTTTTTTGGAGAGGGGTGTTTAATAATTGTTTATTTTTGGTTCTGCTGGGCCTTCGTTACTGCACGCAGAGTTTCTCTATTTGTGGTGAGCGGGGTCTACTCTTCATTGCGGTCCACCAGCTTCTCATTGCAGGGGCTTCTCTTGTGGAGCGCGGGCTGTAGGCACGTAGGCCTCAGTAGCTGTGGCACGCAGGCTTAGGTGCTCTCCGGCATGTTGATCTTCCCGGCCTAGGGGTTGAACCCGTGTCCCCTGTGTTGGCAGGAGGATTCCTACCCACTGTACCACAGGGAAGTCCTCAGCGCCCCTGTATTTATTACTTTATTTTTTGGCCATGGGTCGTGGCCTGCATGATCTAGTTCCCCAGCCAGGGATTAAACATGAGCCACCTGCACTGGAAGCCTGGAGTCTCAATTGCTGGACCACCAGGGAGGTCCCCAGTGCCTCTTTAACAATTGCTTCTCATTATGGGTTACTGGATGCTCTTTCTTCCCCTGGACTAGCTGGGAGTTCCTGCTTTGGTGCCTTGCAGTCCAAGGAGCTTCCTGGCGCTTCACTCAGCCTCTCCCCGTCTCACACGAGCTCTGTCAGAGCCCTTTCATTTCCTCCAGACTTTAGGGCTCCTGGGAAAATGCTCTTGATGAGCTCAGTCACTTCAGGAACCCACTGTGCCCTCTTCCTTTTGGCAAATATGACACATACTGTCATTTGTGTTGGCTCTAACTAGTGGATCTCTGTGTTATTTCTTCATCTGTCGCTTGGAGAGATTTGTGTAAGAAAGAGCCTGTTGATTCTGGACAAGGAGACAGATGGAAATTTGGAGAACTGGCATGGAAATGACCAAGTGCGTGGCTGGGAGAAGAATAAGTGAATTTCCAGGCAGAATGATTAATTAGGTGCAGGGTTAAAGGCTCAGCAGACTGACCACTAATCTCCGTGGAGTTCAGACTGGATCTGTTGTGTGTTTGTCAAGCTACATCACTGAATGTCTGTGTAGGCTCTTAGGGGAAGAAGAGACTAAGAAATGAGATGTCAGGTTTTAAAGACAAAACCTTTTTTTTTTGGCAACCAGGAGGAAATGATTCTGATGGGGATATTTTGATGTGGGGTGAGAGATGAAGTTGGAGGAAAGATGGTTGTATGAAGACATTAAGAGCTCACATCAGTGGATGAGAAAAGACTTTGGTGCCAAAATAAAGTAGCAACGTCTGACTTAGATCTGAATATAAATTAGACAAAGGAAAATGACAAGGGCATGCAAAGAGCTGTGAAAGCATTTCAGATATGTCGACCTTGAAGTGACGCTGGGCACCAAACAGATGGAGAAAAGTATAAAACAAGGCCTTTCTTTAACAGGTTAGGACTGAGTAAGATTTGAGTCACCAGGTCAGTTGAGGGAGGGAAAAGTATTAAATTCTGGGTAAAAATGGAGCTCTCTGGAGAGATGGGATGAGGAAAGAAAAAGAATGGTCAGAGAAAGTAAGAGAGTGGAAGCAGAGACACTTGAGTGTAAACAGGTCAAGGTAAGCGAGGCAGTTAGGCTTCCAGAGAGATGATGAGACAGGGGAGAAACATGATGAATACTGTCAAGCACAGTCAGGGAAAATAGAACAGCAGAAACAAAGAGGCAGCCGGAGATTGTCATGAACATATTGGTAGTGACTCCTGTCAAGGTAGTTTTAGTCAAATGGAGGGGATGAAAGTGAGAAGACGCTCAAAAAGAACTTGGGACTAGAAAATTCTAAGAAAAAGGGAAAGCAGACTTGAAAAGCGAGGTGAGGTGTGCCGTGAAGATGTTGGAGAAGGCGATACCAAATGAATGAGAATGAGATATTCCCTGTTGCCCTCTAATCCACACACAGGTGTGCACACACACGCTGAACCTCATACGTTTCCATCAGCCACTGTGAAGCCAGAGAGAATTTGCAAACTGAAAAAAAGCTGCCTGAGATGAAGGGTTTTGATGAGGCTATGAGACAGCCTTTGAATGAGCAAGTGATGGTCCTAAGCTGGAGGAGCTGAGGGACTCACCTTAGGATGGAGATGAGAGAAGGAAAGAGACATCTGAGCCCAGGGGCAGTTTCAGACAGTGGTCCAAGTCCATGGTGGTAAAGTCTGTCTTAGCAACAGGGAAATGTTCCTGTTGAGAAGAGCGCTATCTCCATGAATAGAATCTGAATTAAAAACACTTCAGTGAATGACATTTCATTAACACCTCAGTTTCTTAATCATCACAAAATTGGGGTCTTCTCAACAATAGCTTTTCCAATAGCCATGTATGGATGTGACAGTTGGACCATAAAGAAGGCTGAGCACTGAAGAATTGATGCTTTCAAACTGTGGTGCTGGAGAAGACTCTTGAGAGTCCCTTGGACAGCAAGGAGATCAAACCAGTCAATCCTGAAGGAGATCAACTGAATATTATTGGAAAGACTGATGCTGAAATTCCACGACTTTGGCCACCTGATGCAAAGAGCCAAATCACTGATGCTGGGAAAGACTGAGGGCAGGAGGAGAAGGGGTCAGCAGTGGATGAGATGATTGGGTGGCATCACTGATCCAACGGACATGAATTTGAGCAAATTCCAGGAGATAGTGAAGGACAGGGAAGCCTGGGGTGCTGCAATCCATGAGGTTGCAGAGTAAGACATGATTTAGCAACTGAACAATAGCAAGGACAGTGGCAGCTATTATCCGCAGCAGAGCAGGAATTGGCATGCTATCCTAGGCCAGCCTGGTTGATTTCCCAAACAGCACTGGAGTTTTATTTGCCTTGGCAGTTGAGAATAAACTGGATCTCATGACCGGCTATCTATTCCTCCCTTCCCCTTCTTCTACAGTGTCTTGTTGCCTCTCTCAGTTCAGTTGCTCAGTCGTGTCTGACTCTTTGCGACACCCTGAATTGCAGCATGCCAGGCCTCCTGTCCATAACCAACTCCTGGAGTTTATCCAAACTCACGTCGATCAAGTCAGTGAAGCCATCCAGCCATCTCATCCTCTGTCTTCCCCTTCTCCTCCTGCCCCCAATCCCTCCCAGCATCAGAGTCTTTTCCAGTGAGTGAACTCTTCGCATGAGGTGGCCAAAGTATTGGATTTTCAGCTTTAGCATCATTCCTTCCAAAGAAATCCCAGGGCTGATCTCCTTCAGAATGGACTGGTTGGATCTTCTTGCAGTCCAAGGGACTCTCAAGAGTCTTCTCCAACACCACAGCTCAAAAGCATCAATTCTTCGGCACTCAGCCTTCTTCACAGTTCAACTCTCACATCCATACATGACCACAGGAAAAACCATAGCCTTGACTAGATGGACCTTGTTGGCAAAGTATTGTCTCTGCTTATGAATATGCTTTCTAGGTTGGTCATAACTTTCCTTCCAAGGAATAAGTGTCTTTTAATTTCATGGTTGTAGTCACCATCTGCAGTGATTTTGGAGCCCCCCAAAATAAAGTCTGACACTGTTTCCACTGTTTCCCCATCTATTTCCCATGAAGTGATGGAATCAGATGCCATGATCTTCGTTTTCTGAACATCCATACATGACCACAGGAAAAACCATAGCCTTGACTAGATGGACCTTGTTGGCAAAGTATTGTCTCTGCTTATGAATATGCTTTCTAGGTTGGTCATAACTTTCCTTCCAAGGAATAAGTGTCTTTTAATTTCATGGTTGTAGTCACCATCTGCAGTGATTTTGGAGCCCCCCAAAATAAAGTCTGACACTGTTTCCACTGTTTCCCCATCTATTTCCCATGAAGTGATGGAATCAGATGCCATGATCTTCGTTTTCTGAATGTTGAGCTTTAAGCCAACTTTTTCACTCTCCACTTTCACTTTCATAAGAGGCTTTTTAGTTCCTCTTCACTTTCTGCCATAAGGGTGGTGTCATCTGCATATCTGAGGTTATCGATATTTCCCCTGGCAGTCTTGATTCCAGCTGTGCTTCTTCCAGCCCAGCGTTTCTCATGATGTATTCTGCATAAAAGTTAATAAGCAGGTGACAATATACATCCGTGACGTACTACTTTTCCTTTTTGGAACCAGTCTGTTGTTCCATGTCCAATTCTAACTGTTGCTTCCTGATCTGCATATAGGTTTCTCAAGAGGCAGGTCAGGTGATCTGGTATTCCCATCTCTTCCAGAATTTTCCACAGTTTATTGTGATCTACACAGTCAAAGGCCTCTCTAGTAGTAAGTAAAGCACCTTAGCTGAGTACCCAGATTCCTCTGTGTCGTTTTTCAGCTTTTTCTCACGACCGCTCTTTCCATGAACTCCTTTTCAGCCAGACCACACTGTTTACCATCCCAGATAAACTTTGTGCCTCACAGTTTCACCGCCTTAGTGCTGCCTGTCTCATTTCTGTTCCTGCATCCGAGCCCAGTTTCTCACCTCAGATACCCTCAGAGCTGCTTCTTGAGAAAGCTGTCCTCACTTACTCAAGCCCAGAGCCAGTCTCTCTCTGTTCATCTTTGTCCTCCTTTTCATCCTTCATGCCTCCTGATGGTCCAGTGTTGGGGAGTCTGTGTTGTCTCCTTGCTGGGGTGGGCTGTCCTTGTGAGCAGAAGCCCAGACCTTGACTGCCTGGAACATTTCTCTCTGATCTGCAAAATGAGTGAGTCTTCAGTAAGGATGTGTTGATTCATTGGACATTTGAGGGGAAAGGGTTAGGAACTGGTGTGTGAAGTCAGGGTTTTTGCTTTAGAATCTGTTTTTTCCTCAGGTTTATTGAGATATAATTGACATACAGCACTGAGTAAGTTTAAGGCATACAGCATAATGACTTAACTTATTGTAAAATGATTACCATGTAAGTTTAATTAACATCTGTTGTCTCCTATATCAAGTTCTGATTTTTAACGAGAAGGCCTCAGGTACCGGGAGTGCACTCCCGATATCGAATGCTCAGATCTTGGCAAGTGGATTCCGGTATGGCCTGTGGCTGAGTTATATCAGAGAGGAGTTTCATTTGCCTTGGACCAGGCCTGGGAGGGGAGGTACAGGCCTGGCCAACTGGCCCTGTTGCTCCATCTCTATGGTGATGGAGGACATGGTGATGCAGGCCTGATATATGTGCTTTTCTAACAGTGCAAAAATGCTGGACTTAGGCAGAGAGAACAGCTTTGCTGTTGCTCCGTTAAGTCATATCCGACTCTGTGACTCCACGGACTGCAGCAGGCCAGGCTCTCTATCTTCCATCATCTCCCAGAGTGTGCTCAGACTCATGTGCCTTGAATCGGTGATGCTGTCTAACCATCTCATCCTCTGTTACCCCCTACTCCTTTTGCTTTCAATCTTTCCCAGCATCGGGGTCTTTTCCAATGACTCTTTGCACCAGGTAGTCAAAGTATTGGAACTTTAGCTCCAGTATCATTGTTTTTTCAAAACAGTATAAAATGTGCAGGGCGACCAGATTGCAACTATATTATTAGCATTACAGCATCTTTTCCACTTTAAGAAAAAACGGAAAAGAAGAAAATATAGTTAACTGTCATGTTGCCTTGAAATATCACCTTTATGGTTTCTTGTGTTGCTGTATTTCTTTGTTTACAAAGAAATTATTGGCTTACAATTTGACAATGAAAAGTGACTCTAAAACTCATTTTTTCATGAAACAGATTCCATCCAAATCAAACCAAATGAATGAAAGTTAATGTTTCCTTACCCAGTTTGTTTCTTTGGTAACATAAATTCCCATTTAATGACCACATCTTCCTTCATGAAAAGATTTGGCCTTTCTCTGGGTTGTGCTTTGGGATCAGTTTGATAATTGCCTGGTGTATTTTTCTGATGCACAATGCTTTGTACAAATGCTAGCTCCCAGCTATTTTCTCGACATATTCTATAGACACTTATCCATCCTTTGCAGGGGAGTCAGTCAGAGAATGTTACTGTTTATCATGCTGCTGACCAGACCTGGGCCTGAAGATACACAGGAAGCACTAGCTGCAGAAAATACAGTCTAAAGGCAGTCACAGTCTCTACTTAAGCCCCCATTCTTTGGGTAAAAGTGAAAGAAAGTGACAGTGAAATCACTCAGTCATGTCCGACTCTTTGCGACCCCATGGACTGTAGCCTCCTAGGTTCCTCCATCCATGGGATTTTCCAGACAAGAATACTGGAGTGGGTTGCCATTTCCTTCTCCAGGAGATCTTCCCAACCTAGGGATTGAAGCTGGATCTCCCGCATTGTAGGCAGATGGTTTAACGTCTGAGCCACCAGGGAAGTCCCTAGCAAGAGAGGCCTTACCTTCAGCAGAGGCCGTGCCTTATTTAGTGGTGGATGGGGTGGAGGTCAAGTCCTGCCTTTGCTGTTTCAAACCTGAGAGTTTTCTAGGCATTATACATGAAATGCAGGAGGAAGCTGTATCATTTATGGTCAGAGTAGGAAACAGATGCAACCTTCAATTGATTTAATTTGAAGAGAATTTACCAAGATGTCGGCAATGCACAGAAACCACAAGAGGTGGTACAGTGTTCTGAACTAGAAGCGACTTTGTGAAGTTACCACCACTTTTAGTCCTGAAGGAGTAAGTGGGGGAGGGATTTCTGGAATCTGGAGGGGGAACTCGATGGAGAGAGTCATGTGGAGAAGGATGTTTCACAAACTCCGTGACCTTCAGTCAGGTGACACAGCCAACCTACAGGGAACCCACGGGAATGGAGGCACAGAAGGGAAACAGCCCAGTCTTGGCTTTCGTTTTCCCTTTCCTTTTGTCTGTGCTGTCTGTAAACCCAACCGAACACAGGAGGGCTAGAATGTCCATGGGTGTGCTCCAAGCGGGACTGCCTCCCAGGGCTCAGAGCAGAGTAGAGAGTTGAACTTGAGGGAGAAATGGAAGACACTGATTCACAGAATTTTAAAGCTGGAAGAGGCTTTTGAGAACAAGCAGTCCATTTCTCTCACCTCACAGATAAAGAACCAGAGTCACAGAGAGGCTGGGCAGTTCTTTCCAAGTTCTCCTGGCTCACTCATGGCAGGGTTGTAAGAGGGCCTGGGGGCTCCTAATCCTCAGTTCTGGGTTCCTTCTACTGTGTGTTCTTCTTGTACAGTTAAGTGGACAGCGAGAGGAGGAAGGGTGAGTGAAACTAGAGAGGAATGTTCTCCTTATGAGTAATTCTCTGAGTAGGTGCTCAGTTCACATATAAGATTAGAGAGAAATTTAAGTGAGCTCAGATTCAGTTATGGTTGCATGGTTAACAAATGTGAATATCAATGGCAAAAATAGAGACGGCATTATATATTAAGAAATGAATGACTGCATCTGAAGTTGGCCTGCGAACCAGGCTGCTCAGATGGTGTAGCTTTTGCTTCCTGTTGATTCTGGCCCTGCCACCATGCTCTCTTTGAGATCTTTTATGGCCTCAGGATCTTGTTTTAAACCTTTGAGTGAAGGCTGAATCATGTTCGGGTACCATGTTTCAGCAGCAGCAGCATCTTACAACTCGGAGACAAGGGAAGGAGGGCTAACTTGTTAACATATTGTTCATCGCCAGTATAGGCATTGATTTACGCACATAGTGGTGGTTTAATTGCTAAGTTGTGTCCCACTCTTGAGACCCCATGAATTGTAGCCTGCCAGACTCCTCTGTTCATGAAATTCTCTAGGCAAGAATACTGGAGTGTGTTGCTATTTCCTTCTCCAGGGATCTTCCCAACCCAGGAATCAAACCCAGGTCTCCTGAATTGTAGACAGGTTCTTTACCAACTGAGCTACAAGGGAACCCCTACACACACTGATGTATATGCAAATGAACAGTCAGATACATAGGCAATTATCAGCTAACAACATTGACCTAAGAATGACCCTGCAGAATATCAAGAGTTTGGGAATGGTATTGGTATTTATGGTATTCCCCTCATATGTCAATAACCCTTGGGAGTGAAGGACCTAAACCTTCCTTTATGTGTCAACAGAGATGGAGAGAGTCAACTTGTTATTGCCTTTCTTAGGTACTTTATTCACTGTTTCATTAAGTAATGTCATCAACAAACATTTATTGAGTACCTATTATATGCCAGACACTCTGCTAAGTACTGGAAGTAGATAAGGAAGACACATGTAATCCTTGACTTCACTTCATTAGGATTTTCTAGAAAAACTATTTTATTAGCCAAACTAGTGAGAATTGGGTTCCCCCTTCCTATAGTCCATGCAGGGAGAATCACTATTAGCAAGTGAAGATCTGGTGATTAGTAAGTGAAGACATGATGAGATGATTGGATGGCATCACCAACTCAATGGACATGAGTTTGAGCAAACTCTGGGAGATAGTGAAGGATGGGAAAGGGGAAGCCTGGCGTGTTGCAGTTCGTGGGGTTGCAGAGAGTTGGACATGACTTGGCAACTGAACAACAACAACAGAGTGAAGATATGGGTTCCAAAGATAATAAATGACTGTTTTTATGTAGTTGAAGTTATTGAATTACTTTACCCCAAATTTGGTGGCTGTTTTGTGGCTGGTGGGAGATGGGGGAGTGGGTTCTGCTGCTGGTTGGTTCTAGGATTTAAAATCTAGTTTAAATATTGTTTATATTGGATATCAGGTGGTTACTTATAGACTAACTTTTAAAGACAAGCTATGTCTAAGATTAGTAGAGATTGTACTAAAGCTGGAGAGAGGGATGTAAGGGAAGCAGTCTTTGATTTCTAAGTAATTCAAGGCAAAAGAAGTTCCTTATCTGTCTCTGAACCGAGTATATTCATATTCAGTAAATAAATATCAGGTACCTGTTATTTGGGAGCTTCTCTGGTGGCTCAACAGCAAAGAATCTACCTGCAAATGCAGGAGCCACAGGAACCAGGAGTTCGATCCCTGGATGAGGATGTGGCAACTCCCTCAAGTATTCTTGCCTGGAGAATTCCATGGACAGAGGAGCCTGGCAGGTTATAATCCACAGGGTCACAGAGTCGAACATGACTGAAGCGACTTAGCACAGCACAGCACCTGTTATTTGGGGCTTCCTTGGTGACTCAGATGGTAAATAATCCTTCTGCAATGCAAGAAGCTCGAGTTTGATCCCTGGGTCAGGAAGATCCCCTGGAGAAGGGCCCCACTCCAGTCTTCTTGCCTGGAGAATCCCATGGACAGAGGAGCCAGGTATCACTGACTCAGTGGCCATGAGTTTGAGCAGACCCTGGGAGATAGTGAAGGACAGAGGAGCCTGGCATGCTGCAGTCCATGGGGTTGCACGGAGTGGACATGACTTAGTGACTGAACAACAACGCTGCCTGCTGTTTGCTAGTTTAATTTTCAAATAAATTGTTTATTATTCACAACAACTCTGTGGGTGATGTTAAGCATCTCCATTTTGTTGGGTTGGCCAAAAAATGTTTGTTTGGGTTTTTGTGAAATAGTGTATGAAAAACCTGAATGAAGTTTTTGGCCAACCCAGTGTAATGAAGATAATGAGGTCCAGGTAATTGAGGTTATTGCCTCCTCTGCACCTAAGGGGAGTAAGTGTCAAAGCCAAGTATCAGTTCTACATCTTTTGACTTCTAGTTCCTTGCTCCCTCTTCTGTATCATAATTCCCTTCTAACTGATATTTTATTCTTTGCAGTTGTAATATATTGTTTTCATTACTGTTTCATGTTTTCTGTTGGTGAAGGAAATGGCAACCCATTTCAGTACTCTTGCCTAGGACAAGAGTACTCATTGTACTCATTTCATACCCATTTCAGTACTTGCCTAGGACAAGAGTACTCATTGTACTCATTTCATACCCATTTCAGTACTTGCCTAGGACAAGAGTACTCATTGTACTCATTTCATACCCATTTCAGTACTCCTCCTAGGACAGAGGAGCTGCAGTCCATGGGACAGAGGAGCTGCAAAAGAGTGGGACAAGCATGCATGCTTACCTGTTAGTAATTAGCTTGTTAGTCTCTTGGTCTCCCAGGTGGATTAGGTGGCCTCATGGAGCACCGGGTATACTTTTTGCTAACTCATCACATTGTACTGTGATTTCCTATTTATTTATTTGTCTTGGACACTGGACTAAAGGCTCTTTGTAGATTGTATTCTATTCCATGTTGGGTCCCATCTCCTAGCACGTTCTTTGGCACATGGAAAGTGAAATGAAAGTTGCTCAGTCATGTCTGGCTGTTTGCAACCCCGTGGACTATACAGTCCATGAAATTCTCCAGGCCAGAATACTGGAGTAGGTAGCTGTTCCCTTTTCCAGGGGATCTTCCTAACCCAGGAATTGAACCCAGGTCTCCCTCATTGCAGGAGGATTCTTTACCAATTGAGCCACCAGGGAAACCCATGGAAGGCATTTAATAAACATTTGTCAGATGAGTGAATCTTCACAGTTATCCTGTGAAAGCTGTTACTATCTCGAGTTTTACAGATGAGGGAGCTGAGGGTCAGAGAGGTAAAGAAACTGACCTCTGATCACATAGCAAGTTGAGAGTAAGTGAAAAGTGTGTTCTTAACTCCAAAGTTTTGCTCTCTTTGCCACAACACAGCACAGTTATCATTGGTGTTGCAGAAGAGCTCGGTAGAAGGTTGCAATAGCTTGGGATATGCTTACGCGGTAGAGTGATCATCAGGGACACTTGGAAATGGCCCTTCTCAACACCCCATTTTTAATTCTGTTTTAGTGCAGGCTGTTTTTCTTTAGCTCAGAACACCAGTGTTTTCTGGATGAATGCATAAAGTTCTCGTGGTCCTTGCCCCACCCCTGGCTCACTGTTACCTTCCCAAGGTCTTTGACCTCCTTTCCAGTAGATATTTTTCCTGCTACCCGTTCCCATGATTGTCGTTCTTATCATCCATCACCCATTTTTACTGCTCATCACCCCTCTTAATAGTCAGTGACAAGCCAATAATTTTTATTAACACTTGAAAATGCTATTTTGCTGTTAAACCAATACACACGATTGCCCTAATCTGCTGCCAAATGGTAATAATCAGAATCAGGTTTCAAAAGGTTTGGATTTCACCAAGGCTGCCCACACTGTCCTTGGAGGCATATAAATTAATTATAATTAAGAACTGTGTGCGGATGTTACAAGAGAAATTTTGAACAATTTTGGTGTCTGCTCTTGCAGAATATTAAAGAGAAAAATCTCTATGACTGGCTGTTGCTGGTGAGAGTATCCATCATCTATGTTTGTATTACGAACTCCTATGAAAATGCACACATGTAAACTGACTTATAATCCTTTATTAGTTGCCTGTTCAACTCTTATGTCAAGAACTTGGGTGACAGTAGAAGTGATACTTTTGCTTTGAGTGTACAGAAGGAAAAAACAGATGAGACAGAAAAGCCAGGATTTATCTACTAAAGTATTGCAGAACAAGGAGGTAGGTTGTATTAATAGAACAGGGCTGAGGTGGTATGTCTGCTTGGATTGAGTAAGAACAAGAAGGCTCTTTGGTAGCAGAAGTCCTAGGAAAGCAAATTTCCCTGCTGAGGAATCCTTGCTACACTGGCCCTTTCCAATGTGGGGACCACCTTTCCACAAGGTCTTGGGGACTGGTGGTCTTTGGAAGGATATCCTTTCCTGCATTCTGCAGGAGGACTTGATGGAGCCATCTACTCCATAGTTTAGTAGTTTATCTACTAACGTAGTTTAGATAAATGTTACCTGTATCATTTTCCTTTCTCCCATCGATCCTGCTCTTCCCTGATCAAGCCCTTTCCCAGAATTGATTTAACTAAAGGCTCCCTTTTCTTTGATTTTTGTATTTACATCGTTGGTTGTGGCTATGGTATGTTGAAATGGATTTGGGATTAGCTCTGCACAGAAGTGTTTTTAGATTAGTAAATACCCCAGCAGGACCATCAAACTGTTGTTAGCATGCTGGTCACTACACTGAAATTGGGCTTGGCGTCTTTATAGGGTGTACAGGTAGACTTTTATTTTGTCATTTGTTTCATAGTCACAGTCTCAGTCCCCAAACTCCAGACTACCAGGATTTCTTACTTTGTTCCTTTTGAACAAAGAGCAGGGGTAAGGGAACTCAGAAGATCCAAGAGTTTGCATGATAATAATAGTTTGAAAAGGAGCACGATGACAATATAGAGAGAAGTTGTAGGTTCTAAGTACACTGAAATTAAGAGTGTGTGCCTGCTCAGTCGTGTCCAACTCTTTGCAACCCTGAACTAGAGCCCCCTAGGCTCCTCTGTCCATAGGATTATCCAGGCAAGAATGCTGGAGTGGGTTACCATTTATTTCTCCAGGAGATCTTCCCGACCCAGGAACTGAACTCGCGTCTCCAGCTTGGCAGGTAGATTCTTTACCACTGCACCACCTTTTACATGTTATTGCTACAGATTTAGATGAAATTTACATGGATCTTGAATGCATCTGGAGGATTGAAATTGGGTTTCCAAATGCCCTGAATATGTAGATGGCCTTTGACTTCAGAATGGCACTGGATAGTAGACGTGTGACATCAGTTATACTTTTTGCTTCAGATGATTGGTGAACACATTTGGCCAAGCTATTATTCTGACTTAGCAGCACCTCTTTGGTTCAACATTTGCTCTGGTCTTGCAAATTTGAATTTAGGAAGCATTTAACTTAAAACCCCAAATTGACTTGGAACATAAACATTTTAAAAATGTTCTTAATAAAATTTTTCTTTTATTTTGGATCTGTTCCGCAGTGTTAAGTTAATCATATTCTGTTTATGGCACACTTTCATTATTGGTTCAGATAAGGATGTCTTGCTTAGTTAATTTGCTCTCTATGTACGTTTATTCTTGTGTATATCTCTTAGAATAAGATAATAAAATTCCTTTAAAAATCCTGCTGTTATTTTGATAGGAATTGCCTTGAAGTACGGATTAATTTGAAAGAAAATAGAACTCTCTAAATATTATGTTATCCCCTCTGTGAATGTGGTGTATGATTGCATTGTTCAGGACTTCTTTCATGTCCTTTAATAAGAGTTTCAGCTTTTCTCTGCAGAGGTCTTGTGCATTTTTTGCCAATTCCCAAATAATGTATCGTTGTTCTTGCTGTCATGACTGTTGACATTTTCTGGTTGGTTAAAGGATCTATTGATGTTTTCTCCAAGCAGTATTTCTCTAGCAATCTCATTCTCCCCATGTTAATATTAATAGTTTTAAAATTCTGTTAGATTTCCTGTCCAGATAACCATATTATCTTATACTACTATTTTTCTCTATGTTTGCTAGTCTTAAAACTTCTGTTTTCTTGACTTATTTACCAGGATGCTCAATATGATAGCACTAAACTTGCCTTTTTCTCACTGTCAAAAAAAAATTTCTTAAGAGATTTTGGAGGAGTAGGATGGGGAGGTAGGAGAGAGGCTCAAGAGGGAGTGGATATATGTATACTTACGCTGCAGTCCATGGGGTCGCTAAGGGTCGGACATGACTGAGCGACTTCACTT
Organism: Madoqua kirkii; assembly: GCA_006408675.1. Taxonomy (NCBI): domain Eukaryota; kingdom Metazoa; phylum Chordata; class Mammalia; order Artiodactyla; family Bovidae; genus Madoqua; species Madoqua kirkii. Next base: position 129,699 of record SJYC01042466.1, read on the forward strand.
CCACTGTTCACTTTCATGCACTGGAGAAGGAAATGGCAACCCACTCCAGTGTTCTTGCCTGGAGAATCCCAGGGACGCGGGAGCCTGGTGGGCGGCCTTCTATGGGGTCGCACGGAGTCGGACACGACTGAAGCGACTTAGCAGCAGCAGCAGCAGCAGCTGATTCATGTTTTGAAACCAACACAGCAGAATAAAGCAGTTATCCTCCAATTGAGGAGAAGGGAAAAGCTACCTACTCCAGTATTCTGGCCTGGAAAATTCCATGGACTGTGTAGTCCTTGAGGTCACAAAGAGCCAGACACGACTGAGCAACTTTAACTTTCACTTTTTTTCTTTTCCAATTAAAAATAAATTAAAAAAAAGTTTTGGGTATATACTCTTACAGGTAGACTGATGATCTTTATTTCCTGTCATCAAAAAGTTAAGAAAATATTCTAACATTTATGTCATAAAAAGGTGTTGCACTTAATGAAATGTCTTCATTTTTTGAGATATTCATGCAAATGTCTCCTTTGGTCCATTAATGTGGTAATTATTTTGATTTATATTCTGGTATTAAACTATCCCTGCATTTCTTGTGTAAACCACACCTGAATATTATTATTACTATTATTGAATATATTATTTGTTTTGTTAGCTAATATTTTCTTTAGGATTTTTTTTGCCTTTGTGTTCATAAATGAAAGAGACCTATGATAACCTTTTCTTGTACTATAATTATCTGGATTTATATTTAAGCTTTTCTTCTTTCTCTGTTTTGTTCAACTTGTATGAACAAGGCTCATTTCTTTCATATGTACCTATTTTATTTCCTTTTGTTTTGGCAAAGGTAGGGTGAATGTATTTTGTGGATTTGGATTGGGGGCTTTTGATAGCCATTTTATTTTCTTTAATGATTATTATTATATTCAAATTTCCTGCATATTTTTGAACCTCGTTTTGCTTTTTAAAATTAGATTTTATGCATTAACTTTAAAAGCAGCTAGCTTTC
>SJYC01042467.1:0-51431 GCA_006408675.1 Madoqua kirkii
TTCATAATATTTTGTTATCTTAAAATTTTTATTGTATATATTGCTATTGATTCTCTTTCAGTTTCATTTGTATTTTCTCTTCCATTTCTCTGATCTTGTCAGAATTTTGTCTAATGTAGTCTTCAAAGGATCAGCTTATGGTTTCGTTTTTTCCTTGCTTTCTATCTTATTGATTTCTTTCTTATCTTTTCTTATTCAATTCCTTCTTGGGGTTGACTCTGTTCATTGTTTAATAAGAGAAAATTTAATTACAACTAGTTATATTTTATTTTCTTAAAGATGAATTTAAAGGTATAGATTTCTCCCTAAATTGTTTCAGTTATGCTCTAGAAATTTTGATATTTAATATTTTCATTGTCATTCTAGTCAAAGAATTTTTCATTTCTGTTTCATTTCCTCCATAATCTTAGTGCTATTGTTTTTACAAAGTTTGGATTTGGGACTTCCTTGGTAGTCCAGTGTCTAAGATTCCATGCTTCCAATGCAGGGGACCCAGGTTCGTTCCCTGGTCAGGGAACTAGATCCCACATGCCACAACTAACACCCAGTGCAGCTAAATAAATAAATTTAAAAAAAAATTTGGATGTGTGATATTTTTAGCTACCTTTAAAATTTTATTTGTAAATTTAATCACATTATAGAAACTGCCAATTATTTAATATTGATTCTTTGGAATATACTGAGGCACTTTGGTAGAGTTACTATTTTTCATATGCTTAAAAATATATATTCTTTGTTGTATATGTATTGCTAGATATCTGAAATAGTTCAAGCTGATTACTTATGCTTTGGATTGTTTTGGTTTGGTGTTTATCTTTTTGATCGTTTTTCATTGTTTACATTTCTCTGTTGAATGTACCTGTTACACCTTAGTGTAATTTTAGTTGCTGCTTTATACATGTTATACCTTTATTTTTAGATTCATATATATTCATGATTATGGCATCTTCTTGGGCCTAGTATGTGACATCTCTTATTGTCAATTTTGATATTTTCATCTTCAATTTTATTTTGCCTTGATACTAAAATTTTGATGGACATTCTCACATTGCCCTCCATAAAGGTTCTATTCATGTATATTTCACTTGACTTACACTGTGTGAGACTTTCTTCCCCTGCGATCTCCTGTGTAACAAACTTTAAGGCCTGTGCATCTGAACTTTCTGTCTTTATTGGTATCTTGGTAAACTGGACCTGATGCATGGTTCTGGCACTTTTAATCTTCAATTTATTCACTGTCTGTCATATTCTAATCACAGTTGCCTTAATTGGGTCACTCCGGACACTGTCCTGACTGCATTAAGGATGGTACTTAGAGAATTTGACTTAATCATCTACTAAATCACATTTTATCCTTCCTGTTGGGGTTGCCCCAGGACTCAGTTTTCTCTGAGGACAGGATTGGTCCAGCTTCTCACTCAGATATGTCTTCGCTTGGAGTCCACTGTGGGCAAAGTGCAGACTGGCTCCTGTTAGAGTCACCCGGCTCTGCTTCATAGGCGTCAGCGCGAGCTGCTGTGGTCTTCTGCTTGCTGTAAATCTAAGGGCCACTCGTCTCAAGCCACAAGGAGGCAGAGGGCCAGGAGGTGACAGCTAATCCTCTAATCCTGCTGCTTTCTTGTTTCTGCTTTTGAACGCTTGTGTCTGAACTGGCAGCATCATTTGAGGGGGTGCCGAGCTTCATTGATCCCCATTATTGTCCCTGGCCCAAATGACTCTTGCATTCTGCTACACTTGATGGTAAGCTGTCTGGGGAGTTTGCTGCTACTCCCAGGCCAGTAAGCGACATGGTCTTCAGGGAGTTAGAACATCACGGAACTCGCATCTCCTACCGCCCTTCCTGCCCCCCACCGTGAGGCTCCCCTTAGCTTTCCTCTCAGGTTCTGCCAGCCATTGCTCCCCCCACTTTCCATATGCCGACCTGGTGCTTTCATAAATAGCCAGGTTCCTTGAACAGCTTCTACAGAAGCCAAAAGGTAACATCCTTTGCGTCTATAGCGCATTTTATATTCTTCAAAGTACTTCCAGCTGCATATGACCGTTTGATCCCCACAAAAAAACTCTTTCAGGTATTTAGGTTAGGTATATTATCCGAATTTCACCTGTGAGGAAATAGAGACAGTGATGAGGACTTGCCCCTCCCCAGGTACTTAATTAATGGGGAACTGGTATGAGAACACAGCTTGGTTTGGTTAGTGAATTTGTTTATTTATTCATTAATTCACACACATACTGAGCGGCAGCAGGATGGAAAGAGCAAAGGTTTTGGGGACCAACTTTGGTTTGAAACTTGATGCCATCCCCTCTTAGCTATGTGATCCCATTCGTGTACTTGACCCCTTACTCAAAAGAGCAGTTTCCTGACTTGTGCCTATACCATATGCTCAATTGTGTCCAATTCTTTGTGATCCCATGACTGTAGCCCACCGGGCTCCTCTGTCCATGGAATTTTCCAGGCAAAAATACTAGAGCTGGTTGCCCTTTCCTTCTCCAGGGGACCTTTCCCACCCAAGGATCGAACCCACATCTCCTGTGTCTCCTACATTGCAGATGGATTCTTTACCTACTGAACCATCGGGGGGAACCAATGTAGGGGAAAATTATATAATGTTGATATGTGATTTAATAATCCATGAAAATTACTTGGCAATTATAGTGTTTGGCATAGGGTAAAATTTTATAGGTAAAATGTTACTGTAAATATATAATATGTAAAATAGGTTAATAATACAGGTAAAAATGGCCAAATGTTGATAATTTCATAATGGTAGCAAGTCAGTGGTTCAGTCCTTCCTTGTTGTATCCAAGGCCCTGCTAGGCCCCAGGAACTGCAAATACAGGCGAGGTGAGGTTTTCTCATGTGTCTCTGTCTCCTAGACTGTGGTCCTGGAGGTTAGAACCTATCTTCTTTGCCTCCCGGACGACAAGAACAATGTCTGCTAGGGAGGAGGTGCTTAATAACTGTTTACTGAACTGAAAAGGTTCATGCCCACCAGGAGATGACCAAGCAGTGAAGACAGACAGATGCATCATCACATAACCCTAATACACTGTAATAGGTATTTAGATAGACATGCAACAGGCCATCGCAAGAGCCCAAGAGACAGGATGCTCAGTTCTCCTGGGGGAGGGGGAGTGCAGTGCAGAGGAGGGGCTGCCGCTTCATACAGCAGGTTCCTGAAGACTGACCATGGTCTGTGGGTGGAAGGGAGAAAAACCAATTTGCTTATCTTGGACTACAAGCTTTCTCTCCACCAACCCCCTTCTAATGTGTGAAATTGAGTTGTATTCACGGCCCTTCTTTGTTTGTCTCACAGTCCCTCTGTTACTGGTATCGTCCATAATGTATTGCTTTGTAAAGTGCTTTGCTCGATCCTGAGTATAAAAGAGATGCTCAGTAAAACCAGAGTCTATTCTTCGAGTGTCACCAGTCGCCATCGCATAACAAAGTGTAATATATGGTGTGAGAAGAAATAGAGGAATATAAGAGGTGTCTTAAAGAGAGCAAATAAAACATCAGGATGGGAGAGGGAAGTGCATTAAAGTTAATAAACTGTCATGCCAGAGTGGGCCACTTTTCAGCGTGAAAGAATCTGATGTAGTGACTGATGATGGTAGGATTAGAGCCCCACTTTAATGAAGTTAGTTGCTACTTTTGCCAACTTCTAAATCTTTTGGTTCTCCTTGAGAGTCAGTCCTTGAAATTTAATAGATGTGATGCCAATAGCTCTTTGAGATGCTAAACCCATCTGTCTTCTTTTGAGAATTCAGTGCTGCTGGACTCTGTATAGTGCTGCTTGGCTGGGAGCTCAGGGATGGAGAATTCAGCCCTCAGCTGCCCTGCCCTGTGGGGGACAGTTCAGCACACAGGTTGCCAGGGCCTCGTCGTCATTCCCTGTTTCCACAGAGGCGTAGCCAGTGAGCAGTCACAGGCAAGCCTTGCTCAGATGTGTGCCGCTGAGCCACTCCTCTCCCTTGCGTGCACGAGAAAGACAACGCCATCGACACAGGGCACCTTCTTGGCAGTGTGGAAGGATGACCACAACAGCAAGGGTTCCAGAATGTTTTCTGCCAAGACCTAGATTGGATTTTGTGCTTCTTCAGCCATAAAATGTCCCCAGCATCTTAGCCTCAAGTCATTAATGCTCTTTGCAGTCAGTCTGCTCTGCCTGAATACTGCCTTATCTTGCTTCGCTCAACACCCTCATCGTTATTGTTTTCTTTTTGTTAGCGAGACTCTCAAAGCTTTTAGATTCTCAATATCTTACTTCTCCTCTCACCCTGGCCCTGCCCACCCCCCCGCCCCTCCAAACAAGCAGGAGATGTGAAGCAGCATTTTCATCCTTGGTTACACTCTCTCTTTGGAGAAGAATGAAAACCCTAGTTTGGTTTGGGGTGCAGTTTGTAGACTATTTCCTTGGAGTATAAAGATGCTATGTGTATGTACTGGCATGTTGTTGTATGGCATGTTGTTGTAATATCATTGACATCAGCAACATCGCATAAGTGTCTTGAGTTTCAGTTTCTCTGTTTGAGAAGCGGGGATAAAATGACTACTTTATTGGGTTTCTAGGAAGACCAAAGAGATTGCATAGGAAGACATGCTTAATACGGTGCCTAGCACATCCCAGATGCATAACAAATGATTATACATCTCTGTGGAGAGCTGCACCCTCCGTCTGGTGCAGAGTTTAATATTTAGGGGCATATGTGAAAGTAAGAAGGCAGGAGATCTTTGTAAAAGGTAGAAAGTGGTGAATCGTATGCAGACATGAAGTCAGTCATTTCAGGAAGGAGACTCTATCAGTAATTTAATAGCATTTGTCAAAATCACCATACTTCGATGCATAATCAAATGGGAATAAAACTATCCTCATAATAACTGATGATGTAAGAGGCAGTGTGATGTAAACTGGCCTGAAAGCTGGAAGATCTGGGTGCATGTTCATTTCATTTAATTGGCTCACGGTCTCGGACTTCTTAGGCTTTGCTTCAACATCCATAAAATGGTGATAATAATGTTTTTCTTATTTTCTCCCTGCTGGGTTATTGTAAGGATCAAAGGAGATATTTTTAAAAGTACTGCCCATGTATGGGTTGCTTTTGATTTAGTAATAAGAGCCAGATGGGTTGCTGAAGAATCTGCAGGCTCTTTTCCTCTTTGAGGTGAATACGAAGTACAGGTAGCAAGAATGGGGGCCTCAGTGTTTGTAGCTTCCTATATCCGGCTGCTCATGTTGTGTGGCTAGCCTCTGCTGAGCCCATTTTGCTGCTCACTTTGCCTGGCCTTTGCCATCCTTTGGCCTCAAGAGCCATCAAAGGATGGGTTGTGACTGGGGTGCCAGGGATCTCACAGCAACAGCCAGACCCCTTTTGGGGGAATCCTGTGTCTGTGTACTTGGTGTGACTGCCTGGACCACTTGCATCCTCTTTCCGTGGCTTGTCCCTGCCTGTCTGCTGATGATGGCTAAAGCAATGACATCTCTGTCTTGCTCAAGGATTTCTGATGCTTTGGGAAAGTTTTTTTTTTTTCCCCCTCTTACTCTACTGCTCAAACACAAGAGATAAGAAACCAAACTAGAAGATAAAAGTTGGGTTTGAGGATCAGGAAAAGGAGATAAGTTCCTTGACTTGGAGTATCCAGCCTCTCCCCAGACAGTGTGGGTTGTAATCTAACCTCTGTGTGTGTATGTTTCCAGGGAGTCGACGAGTTGAAGATGAAGCCCAGAGCGGAGTGCTGTTCCCCCAAGTTCTGGTTGGTGCTGGCTGTCCTGGCCGTGTCCGGCAGCAGAGCTCGCTCTCAGAAGAGCCCACCCAGCATCGGCATTGCTGTCATCCTCGTGGGCACTTCAGACGAGGTGGCCATCAAGGACGCCCACGAGAAAGATGACTTCCACCATCTCTCCGTGGTGCCCCGTGTGGAGCTGGTGGCCATGAACGAGACGGACCCCAAGAGCATCATAACCCGCATCTGTGATCTCATGTCCGACCGGAAGATCCAGGGGGTGGTGTTTGCTGATGACACAGACCAGGAAGCCATCGCCCAGATCCTTGACTTCATTTCAGCCCAGACTCTTACCCCCATCCTGGGCATCCACGGGGGCTCCTCGATGATAATGGCGGACAAGGTAAAAGGGGGTCGCGGTGAGAAGAGCCTGAGGGCTGTGTGTGAGAACTAAATGATCCATTTGTTTACATGCCAGAGCTGGTTATGAAAGATGGAGGGTAACCAGAATGCACTGGGTGAGGGGACAGTCCAGGAGCTAGTCCTTCTGTTTGGAGATTAAAGTGAGGGCAAGGTGCTTGTGTCTAGAAGCTCCTTCTGTTTGGGACAGGTTGTGTGTTCATTCTTTTGTAAATGAATTTACCGAAATGGCTAAGAGATGTTGAAGCTGGTAGCTCAGTGATAAATTTTTTTTCAAATACATGAATGAATAGCTCCTTCCAAATTCTGTTCTTCCTTGATAATATCCTTTCTCTCCCCATACCAGTTTCTGGAATCTAAAAAGCAAAATCCCTGGAGGCAGGTGGTGTATCTCCTTGGAGTTACAGATGTCCTCGAGAAGTACTTCTTGCTAAGGTGTCGAGGCTCAACATGCATCCGTCTGCACATATGAATGGATTTTAATCCATAGAACCAGTCATTGCTGCGTTTTTCCCAGGCTGAACTTTGAAAGGTGGTCGTTCTTAACCTCGACCACACATTGGAATTTCCTAAGAGCTTTCTGTACAACCAGTGCCTGAGTCCTACCCCGAGAGGTTCCGGGGCACAGTCTGAGCTTCAACATTTTTAAAAGCTCCCCAGATCATTCTAGTGTGCAGTTAAGGCTGAGAACCACTGCTGCAAGGCCACAAATAAATCATAGTCTCCGCTGCATTAATATTAGATTGTCACGTGACAAAGTAATTATCCTGTGACACAGATATTTACCCTCTAACTGAAGGAAAAGTGTTTTGTTTTTACATTTGTCGCTGAGTTATTTTTCCTTGCTTTATACAATGGTTACTGCTTATTGCTTAAGTACAGTTATTTTCACATACATATTGTCTTTGCAGTCATTCATATCTTAGTCATTCATATCATAGCATATCATCTTAGAGTGATTCATTTCACAGATGCAGTATTTGTTTTGTATCACTTTGGGTTTCTTAAAGTGTTTCTACTTTTGCATTGTCATCTTAAAATTAACGTCATTTTCAAAACTGCCTTCAGTTTTGTACTTAAAAGACATGTTGTGGGGTTAATGATGTTTGCAAACACCTCAAAACCTAGCCTGGACACTATAAGCCTGCAACTTGGCAAGTACGGAACCGGCAGGGTGCAGGGCTTAACAGAGTGAAACAACCTTGCATGATCCCTATCGCCATCTGTTGGCAGCAGGTGGAAACGACTCACGTCTGTTTAGGAGCTTCCTTTGTTCAGTCTAGGAAAGGTTAAGTGGAAAGTACTAAGTGGAGGAACTTCAGTACCATATGAGAAAGATATTGTCCCATTCACATGGATAAAGGCACCGGTAAGGATGTTAGAAAAATGTTGCCACAGAGAGCCCATGTAAAGGGAAGTGGGATAAACTTGAACAGAATGGAAATTATAGACTGACTATAGCAGAAAGTTGCTTCCCTGATAGCTCAGTTGGTAAAGAATCCACCTGCAATGCAGGAGACCCCAGTTGGATTCCTGGGTTGGGAAGATCCGCTGGAGAAGGGATAGGCTACCCACTCCAGTATTCTTGGGCTTCCTTTGTGGCTCAACTGGTAAAGAATCCGGCTGTAATGCGGGAGACCTGGGTTTGGTCCCTGGGTTGGGAACATCCCCTGGAAAAGGGAAGGGCTACCCAGTCCAGCGTTCTGGCCTGGAGAATTCCACGGACTGTATAGTCCATGGAGTTGCAAAGAGCCAAACACAACTGAGTGACTTTGACATAGCAAAAGCTTCCCTGGTAGCTCATCTGGTGAAGAATCCATGCAGGAGACCTGGGTTCGATTCCTGGGTTGGAAAGATCCCCTGGAGAAAGGAATGGCAACCCACGCCAGTACTCTTGCCTGCAGAATCCCATGGACGAGGAGCCTGGTGAGCTATGGTCCGTAGAGTTGCAAAGAGTTGGATACAACTGGAGTGAGTCATACATAAGCACACATAGCAAAACTTACTGAGTTTTTTACTTCAGGAAGATTTTTTTTGACCTCAGTAGATTGTATTTTAGCAGTGGTATTTTGAGGGCACAGTATGCATGGAAAGAATGCCAAGATGGATGAGACAAATTTTTGAGTGATAAATAAGTGCAAAGTTACTGCGAGAGCAAGACAGGTGGAAATGACTGATTGATTTAGCATCTGTGGGCTTTTGTGCAACCTATGTTGTTTCAGGTTCACCCCTCCCCAGTATAAAAGGTTGTTGGCTAAACTGGTTGATTGTCTTTTTTGCAATTGTTATGTCTCTTAGAAATGCATAATAATAACAGTGTAATAATTTGGGGAGTGGTGCAGTGGTGTGGAGAGACTGGCCTCTTTTGTTCATTGATGTATCCGAGGTGCTTTGAGTGTCTACCATGTGCTGGGCACATATTGCTTTGCCTGCACTATCTTATATAACACTCTCAACAGCCCAGTGAGCTAAAGTGGTATTATTCATTTCCATTTAGCAGATGAGAAAACAGGCTCAGAAAGGTTGAATAACGTCCCAAATGATGCTGCTAGTAAGTGACATCAGGAACTTACCAGGCTGGCTCCATAGGCCGTGTGCTTGACGACCTTTCAAGAGAATGGAGAGGCTGGCTAAGGCCTCACATACCATAATATTCTTTACTTCTTCCTCTATTACCTAATGGTTGGAGATGTCATCTGACGACAGGGGATCCATTGCTTGATTCATTGTGGCAATACTGGAGTCTGACTAGAGGAGAGGGTTAATGAGATATGAAATATCTGCTGCTGCTGCTGCTACTAAGTCGTGTCGTCTGACTTTGTGTGACCCCATAGACGTCAGCCCACTATGCTCCCCCGTCCCTGGGATTCTCCAGGCAATAACACTGGTGTGGGTTGCCATTTCCTTCTCCAATGCATGAAAGTGAAAAGTCAAAGTGAAGTCACTCAGTCGTGTCCGACTCTTAGTGACCTCGTGGACAGCAGCCTACCAGGCTCCTCTATCCATGGGATTCTCCAAAGCAAGAGTACTGGAGTGGGGTGCCATTGAGTAACATAATTCTGTAGGGGGCCCATTGGCTACCAGCTCCAGGGGTTAAAAATGCAAGATGGAAGCCAGTGAGGAGGCCTCTTCTGTGTCATTGTAATGAGAATTCCCCTCTGATCTCACCCCGCATACTCTCCCCTCTCACCACATCCACACCCATCTTATCTTTTTCTCTCTCCATCAAAAAAAGGAGGTAGGTGGTGATTTTTAGGCTGCTGCTGCTGCTGCTAAGTCACTTTAGTTGTGACTTTGTGCGACCCCATAGACGGCAGCCTACCAGGCTCCTCTATCCCTGGTATCTCCAGGCAAGAATACTGGAGTGGGTTGCCATATCCTTCCTCAATGCATGCATGCATGCTAAGTCGCTTCAGTCGTGTCAGACTGTGTGACCCCATGGACAGCAGCGCACCAGGCTCCTCTATCCACAGAATTTCTAGGCAAGGGTACTGGAGTGGGTTGCCATTTCCTTCTCCATATTTTTAGGCACTTCCCTCAAAATAGCCTACGTAATATCTAACTGACTTTGGACCTGAGAAGAAGTTTCTGAAAGGCAGGTAGAAAGAAGGAAAAGGAGAAAGAAGCAAGCAGGAAGTCCTGGTGCCACAGAGGTGGGAAGGTTGAAGGTTCAGTCCCAGGGATGAGAAGCCCCGATGGGCAGGGGGTGACTGCAGTGGCAGGCAAAGGGAGGGGCCCAAGGACCACCAGGATCCCAAGGGCAGCAACACCAAGACTGTGGGCAGCTGGGAAAGAAGGACGTTCACAGGCTGAAGAGGTTTAGTGGAAGGCAAATGAAAAGAGGCCCCCAGATCTCCAAGAAATAAGCTTTGGGGACAAGTTTCAAAAATAAAATAACTTCACATTCTGAGGCCAGCTTTTTTTTTTTTTGATAGAAGTGTATTTTTGGTACCATGACCGTATTTTACCAACATAGAATGGGGACATGGAGTTTGACAACACTGAATCAACTATGGGAGCAAGAGGACAACACATTTGAATGTTGAACAAATGCAGAAAAATCTAAGAAATACAGCTTTACTGCATGTAAGGAGTAGTCTTGAAGGTGCAATTGCCACCTGAAGGATGGTGACTAAGCCTTCTCTTTTGCTTTCTTCTTCTAAGAGATAGGAAACTGCCACTGTTTTGACTCGGTTTTTTGTTTGTTTGTTTGAAATAACTTATTATGTGTCTTTGTGGAAGATTGCTTTTCAGGGATGAAATTCCCCATGCCGGAGTCTGTGATGGGGGGAAGGTAGTGCATGGAGTTATAAAGACTTTTTGGCACAAGTAGGGAGACGTGAGTTCAGCATTTGGTCAGTTCACTTTTTTTGCATATGCTAATTAATCACAAATATTAATTAGTGCTGTACTTTCCCTTTGAGGAAATGCTCTTGTACCATGGCAGAAAGAAGCATGGGAGCTGGTGGAGAAGCGGTCTTTTAAACTCAGAATTCAGAGTCAGAGCAGTTTTAATAATCACTTGCTAGGTATGAGGATCTGGCCAACTTAGCAACCACTTACTCTAAGCCTTGGTTTTCTTGTCTGTATCATGGGGATTATAATGTATTCTTTTACAGGGTTGTTGAAGATTAAATGAGCTCATACAGAGCAGGTGCCTCACTAAGTGTCCAGCAAAGCATTCAGTAGGCTAAGCTGAAGGGTGTATGGAGCAGAAGAAAGGGAGATGGCTTCATGATACAGGAGGATAATTGATTAGAATCATAGCCAATTATATAAAACTGCAGACCGACCAAGGAGGCAGCTCAGGTGAAAACCTCGGAAAGAGCTCTGAGGTGTGGTGGGAGCTTCAGTCTCACCCCACCAGGGAGGCCGAGACTCATCCGTGATGTAGCCCCTACAGGGCCAGCCAAAAAGGGGCACATTCACTTAAGGGAAAACTAACGAGGAAAAGAACTGTTAAGCGCTTGTTGCAAGAGACTGTTTAGAATAGTAGCAGAACCCATTTAAAAATGTATGAGGTGATTTTTGGCAGTTTCCCACCTGAGTATAAAGTGTTGATTTTATTTTGCCTTTGTTATAATTGCTTTTCTTCTCCCTGAGATGCTGGATTTAGGGTGCCCATCTGAATCCAAATAATGAACTGAAGCTAGACAGAAACTTTCATTTCTTTCCAGGAGGTTTCTCTGCTGATTTGCTGAACTCTTGCTTGGGTTTTCAGATTTTAGCTCAGATAGGTTAAGTAACTAGTCCAAGATATCACAGCTGATGAGCAATAGGGCTGGGATTCAGATCCCGAAGTACCTATTTTGAAGCCTGTGCTTTCTATTTATACAATTCTGCCCAGCAAAGCTCCGTACTAAGAATTGTAAGTCGTGAGTTGTTTCACTCTCCACTCTTACAAGCTTTGGGAATTGAGACAAACAAATTGCTTTATGATACTCATGGATACTCCAGGATACTTCTGTTTTATAAGATTTAAATTTTGTTTTCTGCCCTGCGCACTTTACAACATTTTGAAGATAAAATGAAATAAAATGGTTGGAAAAGTGCTGGGCAAACAGATACTTTAGGTGAAGGAATTAAAAAGTGGCAATAGGGAATGACAGTCATTGACAGCTACTTTGTCACTATCGTTAGGACCAATGAAAGAGCTTGGGAGGGTTGTAGGAAGGAACCCAGAAAGTGAGGCTTGCAGTAGGATCAGGCCAAAGAAGAGAAGATCCCAGCTCCAATGCTGCAAGAATGGAAGAGGGCAGGCGTGCCTTGAGTAAAGGATCGGGGTCTGAAAATAGATGCGCTGATCAGATATAGAACAGTAACTGAGATGTGTGTGATGCTCCTTACCCTGTTCCTCCCTGAAGGACAGGTGAAAATAGTCTTACTCTGGCATCTGTTGCTATGATCCCTTCATTTCTAAATTTCTTGGCTGAGAATTCATACTTTGACTAGGGTTCTAATTTTCTGTGTAGAGAGCCACGCTTTGGAATCCAACTGGGGTGAGGAAGATCACCCTTATTCTCCTTTGTCCCCATCTCCTCCTCTCACACTCTCTATACTCCTTCCTCTTCCCCCTACCTAATGGAAATAGGTTTGGAGGGAGCTGAGCCAGCGGTGGTGTGTGACCCTGTAAATCAGTGGTCCCCAACCTTTTTGGCACAAGGGACAATCTTCCATGGAATCAAGGGTGGGGGGATGGTTTAAGGAGGATTCGAGTGCATTCCTTTACTGTGCACTTTCTTTCTTTTACTATTAAAGCAGCCGCACCTTAGATCATCAGGCGTTAGATCCCAGAAGGTTGGAGACCCCTGCTGTAAATGTCTTAACCACTTCCATGTGCTCTTGTAGGTTTCCATCTCCAACAGAATCTTGAAACCAAGATGGCCAGGCTGTTCATAGCCCACTTTATGCTTCTTCCCTATGTTTCAGTGACTTTGAGGTTTTACCTTGCTTCTTAGTTGTTTGTGATATGGTATTTCTTGGGGCAGCATTTGGTATTTCTTGCTCTTTCTTCAAGAGCAAGTGGTGGGGTTAGAACACTCTTGGGGGATGAGCAGAATTAAGACATAGAGGTGGGAGGGACAAGACAATAATGAAGTTGATATCATCAGATGCCAACTTTATGCCAGGCATGGTGTTAATGAGTATGTTAATTCTTAAACTGCTGCTGCTGCTAAGTCACTTCAGTCGTGTCCGACTCTGTATGACCCCATAGACAGCAGCCCACCAGGCTCCTCCATCCCTGGGATTCTCCAGGCAAGAACACTGGAGTGGGTTGCCACTTCCCTCTACAATGCATGAAAATGAAAAGTGAAAGGGAAGTCGCTCAGTCGTGTCTGACTCCGTGACCCCATGGACTGCAGCCCACCAGGCTCCCTCGTCCATGGGATTTTCCAGGCAAGAGTACTGGAGTGGGTTCCCATTGCCTTCTTAAGCAATCTTATGAAATACATATTATTATTTCATTTGACAGGGAAGAGAAATCAGAGAGAGTTTATGTATTGTGGCCAAAGTCACATAGCTAGAAAAATTGTGGGACTGGAAGTTTTGACTTTTTTGGTTGACTTTAAAACTCCCAGTCCACACATTGAGGAAGTCAGGGCTCATCTCCGGGGTTCTCTTGACATTTTGATCATGGAAATGAGGAGGCTGCTCTAGCTCTGGGTATCCCACTCATACCCAAAAGCAGGGACAGGCAGAGGTGGCTATTAAATCAGGAAAGTCTTCCCCGTATCCTGGATCTCACGACCCCATATCTTATCACATGGCCACCCCGTGGGGTTTGCAGGCTCACTGATAGGGTGGCAAGGGGGCAAGTGTTGGGGCCCGCTTTGAGGTTCATCAGCAGTGTCTCTCAAAGGAAGTTAAGCGATCACCTGGGAATACAACCAGTATCTGTGTAACTCTAAGGCTCAGCGTCGCTCATCTGTCTTTTCTCCTGCTTCATGCCAAACTACTGTGGTGCCATTGGTCCAGGCATGTGTCCTCCAGAACTAGGGCCTTGGCTTGTCAGTTATGTCCCTTTTCCCTTTAATTATCCACTCCCTCCTCCTTGCTGGAATCTGCCCTCTAGCTTAGTGGTGTGCATGCTCCCGGTACCAATGCTTAGAACCCAGAGGCCAGGCATGTTGTGTCCTGCAGTACACAGGATAGTACCCACAAGTCAAGAATAGTCTTGCCCATAATGTCAATTTTGCCCTCATTGAACCTGTTCAGATCACTCTCATATCAATAAACAAACAAACCTGAAAGGTTTCCTTGACCCCAGGTTTTCCTCCCTCTCTGTTTCTTTTCACAGTTAAAGTCCTTAAATGCTCATTTGCAGTTGCCGTTTTCACCTCCGCATCTTTCCAAGATGCCCAGTCCCAATGGGCTTTTCAGGTCGTTGGTGACCTTCTGCGGCACTCAACTCCGCCGACCCTTTTAGTGCTGTTACAAATGTGATGACAAGAGGCGTGAGATACCGTGACCCCATGGACTGCAGCCCACCAGGCTCCCTCGTCCATGGGATTTTCCAGGCAAGAGTACTGGAGTGGGTTCCCATTGCCTTCTTAAGCAATCTTATGAAATACATATTATTATTTCATTTGACAGGGAAGAGAAATCAGAGAGAGTTTATGTATTGTGGCCAAAGTCACATAGCTAGAAAAATTGTGGGACTGGAAGTTTTGACTTTTTTGGTTGACTTTAAAACTCCCAGTCCACACATTGAGGAAGTCAGGGCTCATCTCCGGGGTTCTCTTGACATTTTGATCATGGAAATGAGGAGGCTGCTCTAGCTCTGGGTATCCCACTCATACCCAAAAGCAGGGACAGGCAGAGGTGGCTATTAAATCAGGAAAGTCTTCCCCGTATCCTGGATCTCACGACCCCATATCTTATCACATGGCCACCCCGTGGGGTTTGCAGGCTCACTGATAGGGTGGCAAGGGGGCAAGTGTTGGGGCCCGCTTTGAGGTTCATCAGCAGTGTCTCTCAAAGGAAGTTAAGCGATCACCTGGGAATACAACCAGTATCTGTGTAACTCTAAGGCTCAGCGTCGCTCATCTGTCTTTTCTCCTGCTTCATGCCAAACTACTGTGGTGCCATTGGTCCAGGCATGTGTCCTCCAGAACTAGGGCCTTGGCTTGTCAGTTATGTCCCTTTTCCCTTTAATTATCCACTCCCTCCTCCTTGCTGGAATCTGCCCTCTAGCTTAGTGGTGTGCATGCTCCCGGTACCAATGCTTAGAACCCAGAGGCCAGGCATGTTGTGTCCTGCAGTACACAGGATAGTACCCACAAGTCAAGAATAGTCTTGCCCATAATGTCAATTTTGCCCTCATTGAACCTGTTCAGATCACTCTCATATCAAAAACAAACAAACCTGAAAGGTTTCCTTGACCCCAGGTTTTCCTCCCTCTCTGTTTCTTTTCACAGTTAAAGTCCTTAAATGCTCATTTGCAGTTGCCGTTTTCACCTCCGCATCTTTCCAAGATGCCCAGTCCCAATGGGCTTTTCAGGTCGTTGGTGACCTTCTGCGGCACTCAACTCCGCCGACCCTTTTAGTGCTGTTACAAATGTGATGACAAGAGGCGTGAGATGTCACAGGCCTGGTGACGGCAGGAATGAGGCTGAGTAGGACTGAAGCATGGTTAGGTCGCAGAAGGGGACATGTCTGGCAAGCAGCTGGAGCTGGGACTGGAGGTTAAAGAGAGTGATTTGGGCTGGAAATTAAGAGATGAGGCTTGTTAGCAAGGAGAGGATCGCTGGGAGTAGGAGGGTGGAGGGGAGGCTCCGAACCAACGAGGGGACTAGGAGGGAAGTGTGTCCAGAACAGAGCCCCCATCTGAGGGACGGCCAGAGGAGGGGAGATGGGAGAGAGCTAAACACACTCTTTAAGATAAGAGCATGAACAAGGGGGAAGAGAGGCTTCTATACAAAGCAGCAGGGAGCAACTGACCAGTCTGGGAATTGACCGGGCCCTTCCCTCCCCTTCGGACAGTTCTGCCTGCAAACAGTAAAGAAGCCTTAGTTTCTGTTACTAGGGAGGGAAGGATGAGGGGAAGGGATAGTTAGGGAGTTTGAGATCGACGTATATATGCTGCTTTTTTATATATGCTGCTTTTTAAAATGGATAGCCAATAACGTCCTACCATATAGCACAGGGAACTCTGCTCAATCTGTGGCACCCTGGATGGGAGAGGAGTTTGGGGGGAGAATGTGTGTGCACTTAGCTGTGTCCGGCTTTCTGTGTTCCCATGGACTCTAGCCCACCTGGCTCCTCTATCTGAGGAATTTTCCAGGCAAGAATACTAGAGTGGGTTGCCATTTCCTCCCCCAGGGGATATTCCCAACTCAGGGATTGAACCCGAGTCTCTTGCATCTCCTGCACTGCCAGCAGATTCTTTACTGCTAGTGCCAAGACACTCAGCATTTGAGAGGAGAATGGATACGTGTATATGTGTGGCCGAGTCCCTCTGCTGTCCACCTGAAACTGTCACAACATTGCTGATCGGCTATCCTCCGACATAAAAAGTTAAATAAGTAAAGCCTTGTTGTGGGTCCCCTGCCCTCTGAGCACTCCTGCCCTCTATTCCTCTTACCACACGGCAGATTACCTGTGTGATCCTTTAGGAACTCAAATCCGACTGTGACACACTTTCATTTAAAACTTGCCCCTGGCTTTGCACAGCTGAGACTAGGACACCTTCTGGGATGTGGTCCCAGGCCACTCCTCCAGGATTTCCCTTCCGCTCCTGGCCCTCTCGTGTCATGAAGACACACTGAGTTAGTCACCGCTCCTTGGACTGGTCCCTGATGGTCGACAGCTCTGGCTTGTGGCCTCCTCTTCTCCTCATCCACCCTGAAGAACCTACTCACTGTCCAGGAGAAATCATGGCACATCTGTGCACCCTTTTCTGACTCTGATCTTCAAAGAATTTATTTCTTCCTTTTATTTTTTGTTTCACCTGTCCCTATTTTAGGGCTTTTATGATAACCCATCTTGTTTCCTTATCTGTCTCATTAGCTGTACAATGGGCCCACTGTGGTGAAGGCCAGGCTTTACTAACTTTTGTGTTCCCAGCATATGCCAGAGTGTCTGGTGCATACCAGTGGCCAATTTAGAAGAAAAGCTATGACAAACCTAGACAGAGTATTAAAAGCAGAGATAATGCTTTGCTGACAAAGATCTGTAGAATCAAAGCTATGGTTTTTCCAGTAGTCATGTACAGATGTGAGAGTTGGACCATGCAGAAGAATGAGTTCCCAAAGAACTGATGCTTTTAAATTGTGGTACTGGAGGAGACTCCTGAGAGTCCCTTGGACAGCAATCCTAAAGGAAATCAGCTTTGACTATTCATTGGAAGGACTGATGCTGAAGCTGAAGCTCTAATACTTTGGCCACGTGATGCAAAGAGCTAATTTACTGGAAAAGTTCTGATGCTGGGAAAGATTTAGGGCAGGAGGAGAAGGGGATGACAGAGGATGAGATGGTTAGATAACCGCTGACTCTCTGTCAGATATGACTTAATGACTGAATAACAACAGGCAACTGTTATTACATGATTAGCAGTTATAAAAATGGACACTCTCTGTACACACTCCAGTGACTGAATGGTGGCCCCCAAAGATAGATATGTGTGCTAACTCCTGGACCCTGTGAATGTGACCGCATTTGAAGAAAGGATCTTTACGGATGTAAATTAGGTTCTTATGATGAGATCATCTTGGATTAGCCAGACAGGCCCTAAGTCCAGTGACACATGTCCTTCTAGGAGGTAGAAGATGAGAAGGTATGGTGTGGAGTCTGGAGTTATTTAGCCACAAACCAAGCAAACCACCAGAAGCTGGAAGAGGCCAGCAAAGATTCTCCCTTGGAGTCAATGCTGTATTTAAAATGGATAATCAACAAAGACCTGGTGTAGAGCTCAGGGAACTCTACTTAGCCTGGCTGGGAGGGGAGTTTGGGTGACAATGGATCCATGTATATGTGTGGCTGAGTCTCTTTGCTGTGCACCTGAAACTATCACAACATTGTTAATTGGTTACACCTCAATACAAAATTGGAGAAGGCAATGGCACCCCACTCCAGTACTCTTGCCTGGAAAATCCCATGGGTGGAGGAGCCTGGTAGGCTGCGGTCCATGGGGTCTCGAAGAGTCGGACACGACTGAGCGGCTTCACTTTCACTTTTCACTTTCCTGCATTGGAGAAGGAAATGGCAACCCACTCCAGTGTTCTTGCCTGGAGAATCCCAGGGATGGGGGAGCCTGTTGGGCTGCCGTCTATGGGGTTGCACAGAGTCAGACACGACTGAAGCAACTTAGCAGCAGCAGCAGCAATAATTGGAGAAGGCAATGGCACCCCACTCCAGTACTCTTGCCTGGAAAATCCCATGGGTGGAGGAGCCTGGTAGGCTGCGGTCCATGGGGTCTCGAAGAGTCGGACACGACTGAGCGGCTTCACTTTCACTTTTCACTTTCCTGCATTGGAGAAGGAAATGGCAACCCACTCCAGTGTTCTTGCCTGGAGAATCCCAGGGATGGGGGAGCCTGTTGGGCTGCCGTCTATGGGGTTGCACAGAGTCAGACACGACTGAAGCAACTTAGCAGCAGCAGCAGCAATACAAAACAAAGAGGTTTTTGTTTTTTTTTTTTAAAAGAAGTAACATGATCCCGCTGACACTTGATTTTAGGCTCTGGCCTCTGGAACTGTGAAAAAATGTTTTCTATTGTTTTAAGCTGCCAAGTGTGTGACACTCTCTTAGGGGAGCCCTAGGAATCTGGTAACACCAACATCTCAGTGAAGAGGGGTGCCCTGGAGTCTCGTTGCCTGGATGTTTCCTGGCTCCACCATTTACTGTGTGATCTGCGGCAAAAAACTTGACTTCTCTGAATCTTGGATTCCTCGTCTGTAAAATGGTGGTAAATACAGACCCTGTTTCTTAAGGTTGTAGGTAAAGCCATTAAACAGCACTTAGAAAAGGCCTGGTAAATAGCAGGAATTGGTAAGAGTGGGTCTGTGAGAGGTTTTCAGTAAGTCTCCATTGAATACATGAATGAGTGAGTATAGTGATATGAATATAAATGCAAGCCATCCACGACAGGATCAGAACTCACCGAGCTCCGTGGTAACTGGCTCATATATTCTGGATCCCTGCTGAGAGGTGAGGTGATACAGTTAGGCAGCTCTGCTTCGGGGCAGTGAGGCTCATTTCGAACATCCTTTTCTGTCCTCTCTCCTTGGGTTTGCTTTTGCTTCTCTGTTCTGTGTGCATTTGCGTGTGTGTGTGTGTTTCCCGCTGCGGTTGGTTGCCTGGATCTTTCTCTTCTCAATGCTCAGGACAGAGCATCTACCCTAGGCCACCCTCCTCATCCAGTGTCCTGCTTTCAGATTTTTCTTGTTCTCTCCCCTGAAATAAAAAATTTTGCCTCTTTCCCTTTTTGCACTTTCATTTCATACTTTTCATCATTCTCATCACAATTGTAATGAATCGCCATCGTTTTTTATTAGCTGCCTGTCTTGCTCAGCTACAGGCTTCATGAGGACAAGGGACTATATCCTTTTCCTTTCTGTATCTGCAGATCCCAACATATAACCTGGTACAGACTAAGTCCTTAATATACACTTATTTACATGTGTGGCTGGATTCATTATTTCAGTGCAGCAGCTGTCAGTAACAATTAAAAATATTTTAAACCCAAATGAAAATGGATGCCAGGATTCATCTCTGATTACTGGCAAGTTACCTTCCTTATCTCTGTCCAGGCTGCTGTCTCTCATCCTTCCATTCTTCACACCTGCCAGATGCCAGCAGTCAATATCTTGGCACTCACATCCACTTAATCTCCATCAGTCATGTCAAGAGGACAGTCTCAGGTCAGGGTGCATTCTGGGGTGGCAGAGCAAAGCTTTTATCATGCAAAGCAGATGAGTGCTGATGATTATCTTGACTTTATTAGCTTCTTTCAAAGGAGATGCAGAAAGAAACAAACATTTTCAAAAGTTTTGAAAGATAAACGTATGCAATTCCTGAGAAATGCAAATCAGCCAGGTAACACCAAGGAAATTTAATCAGTGCAATTAAGTTTCCAATGGTAGAAGGAAGGGATTTTGAAACTTGCTTTAGCAAACAACAGCCTTTCTCCTTGATGTATTCATTCATTCCAAAAATATTTATTAAGTGTCTGCTGGGTGTCAGGAACTGCTCAAGGTCTTAAAGATATAGTCCATAAGAGAGGTCTTGTCCTCACGGTACATTGAGTGACAATAAGCAAACACATAAATGGAACAGTGTTATTTCAGGCAGTGGTGACTGTTTTCATGAAAATAGCAGAAAGGGATGTTGTAGGCTGTTTTAGGGTTGTCAGGGAAGGTCTCTGAGGAGGTGGCACTTGAGATTCGTATGAGGAGAACACGAGAATCTGAGTCTTAGCAGGAAGATGGGTATTTTTAATTCATTCTAGAAAGTGTAAGAAGGGAGCAGTGTAACTTGACTTAGCATCTTTTCAGATGGAAGCAGTAGAGTGTGGTGGACGGGACATATACCCTGGTGCATTTTGAGCCCTGGCTCCATCTTTCAGAAGCTGAGTGACCTCTGCCTTGTTGTGTGATTTCCGTGATCTATTTCTTCTCACCTCTGTGATGGGGTTAATATGCATCAACTTCAAAGAGCTATTATGAAAGAAAAGAAAATAACATTTACAGGACTCATTACTCTGTTAGGAATGCTCTTGGTTTTAATAAATCAATGCTATTATCATTTCTGCTATGGTTGAATACAAATTCCTCTGGAGTTGGACATCATTGATATATATACCAGTGATGTAGTTTTGTTGTTTTTACAAAATGTGTTTACTGACTTGGGAACACATTAGCTCTGCAATGGAAGAAGTTAGAAACACTGAGATTGGCTTTCCTCTCCCTAAATAGTTTCCTGTCCTTTTGAGTTCATAGAGTTCCCAGTGGCCAGTGGCCAGTTCCTGGATTTGCGTCTAATCATTGCAGTCCAATAGCATTTCCCTGCTTTCCGAATGGGGCTTCTGGCACTGAGAACAGTGCCGCAGGGAACAGAGCACCCAGGGCAACATTTGGGGGTGAAGGGTGTGAGCACTGAGTGTGGGAGGTAGTGTAATGGCACAGCCAGTGCAGCCTGCCTTGGGCTGAGGATTCCTGGCACAGCCCCCAGACCTCATGGCTGGCCACCATGTGTCCTGGATGCATTCTGTTGCCTTGAGAACATGTGGTCCAGTGTTGCAGAGAGCAGCCTTCAGCCTTTCAGCATCGTGTTGCCATGACAACAGACCACTATAGCCAGACTTCACTGTAGTTTCTCCACCATGCTGTCAGCCACCCCTCCCACCTACCCCTGCCAACACCTGCCCCCTCCCCCTCACTCTTATTCGCACCTGCCCTCCGTGTGCATTCTCACACCTTCTGCCTCCAAAGGTCCTCGTCTGCGTAGTCCTTTCGGTTCCCTCCAACCCCTTTGCCTTTCTTTCTCTTGCCATTTCTGGGTTCTCATTGCTCATATGAAACCAAATAACATAAATTCTCAGGAAATAAAGCCACATGGCATCATAAGTTGAGCGGGTGATGGGAATGAAGGAGCTAAAAAATCATCAAAGGAAAGAGGGGAAAGGAGCTTGATAGAGTTTTGCAATTTAGTTGTACAGTCTATGATCTTAAACTGACTGGAACTTAGAAGCAACAGAGAAACTTTAAAATTTTATTCTTATTATTATTTAAAAGTAGAGCGTCTCTGATCCCATACTCAAGGATTTTGATTTAATAGGTTTGGAATAAAGCCCACTAATGGCAATTTTCACAAACTTCACCCAAGGGACTGTGAGGCACAGCCAGGTTTGGGTACCACTGAGGAGTAGAACATGGCATGTTTTTAGGTTGTAAAGTTTTGCGATGGGTTCAGATCTCTCCATTGAGTTTATTTTTGTGGTCTCCAGTGCAGTGTATTCATTCGTGTGGCTGCTGTGTAACATTTAAGGAGCAGGACGAGGGATGGAGAAGGATGAGAAGAAGCTAAAGGAGGTGAGAAGAGGAAAGAAAGTTGGAAGGAGGGAGCATTGTGAAAATTATAAGGTGGAGCTGTGGATCAGGGGCGGGGACAATCAGCCGTCAGACACCAGGCTCCAATGCCCTTGCCCCCGCCTTTCAGCTGGAGTGCAGGCTCTGTCTTGGTCTGGAAGTAAGTAACATGCTTTTGGGGATGTATTTTGATTCTAGATTTTCCCTGGTTATTGAGAGACTGGGGAGGACTAGATCTGGAGTTCCAGAAGAAGTCAGCTTCATTCTCTTTCCCCCTTTGAATAAAACAGTTTAGGGCTACACCTTATATGAGACAGTGCCTACGCAGATTTAGCCAGTTTAACTCTCAAAGGAACCCGGGGATGCAGACAGTAGGATTGTTCTCTTTCTTTACAGATGAAGAAACTGAGGGTCAGAAAGGAAAGTGACCGGCCATGGTCATGTGCTGGCAGTGGCAGAGTGGCAATGAGGACCCTTGTCTGATGAGAGTGATGTTCAGGGACTTCAGCGGGGGGCTGCACTTGCCCGGGGTCACTATCATGGACTTGGTTTTCCTGAAACATCCAGCTTAGCCTGTGTGAGGTGACTATCCCAGCTGCCCAGAGAGAGACCAATTGGAGCTTGACCTTTAAAGTTGATTCTTTCTTCTTCTAGTTGGTCTTGATTAGGACCTAACTGCTCTAAACAAGATAACAGCTCTGAAGGAGAGAAGAGATTGAGATGAGAGACAAGAAGCAGAACGGGCAATCCAGTGGTTAAGACTTCACCTTCCAGTGCAGGGGGTACAGGTTTGATCCCTGGTTGGGGAGATAAGACCTCACATGCCCGTCAGCCAAAAAACCAAAACATAAAACAGAAGCAATATTATAACAAATTCAAAAAAGACTTTAAAAAAAATGGTTCAAAAGAGGTTTTTTATTTTAAAGAGAGGTACGGGAAGGTGAACAAAACTGCAGGTTTGTTCCCAGCCTGGGGGTGCCAGGGACTGAAGTCTCTCTCTCCAGTGTGGACCTGCCCCCCGTCAAGCCCACCGACTTCCAAGTGGATACCCCAGGATTTGAGTCCTTGATCGTATCAGACTCTTCACTGACGTTTTGGGGGATTGGAAGGATTATGGTTTTCTAGCTGGCTGTGTGTCTGGAGAATGTGAAATCAGATATACATTGGTCTGAGATTCCATCTCAGCAGATGAGAATTTGACAAAGAAGGAGGAATATTTTTGCTTTACTGCCCTGAATGGCTATAGGTCATGGAGAAAATGCTCTCTTCCTACTTTCTGAATAGTCATAGAAAATCAGCTGTGACTATTGTTGTGAGTATGTTAGTCACTCAGCTGTGTCTGACTCTTTGCAACTCCGTGGACTGTAGCCTGCCAGGCTCCTCTGACCGCTGTTACTTTGGACCAGTCTCAGAGGGCATCACCTTCCTGGGGGTGGTAATCAGAGGCCGCTTCCTCAGCCCCTTCGTGCCGTTTCTCTCTATTTGCTGGGCCTTCAGCACCCACTTTCCCTGACGACCTGTTTATGGGCACGGGTGGTATTCAGGTGTGCCAAGGGTGTCTGTGTTGGGGTGGAGGGACAGAGCGAAGGGTGGATGCAGGAGCACCCAGGAGAGGCACATGTTCTTGAGGTGTGGCAGCCGTTTCCTGAGAGGACAGTCCATCCGCCTCCCCATCCCGTGGCTGGGGCAGCACGGAGCACTCGTGGTGCTCTCGGTACATACTTCTCTGTAAGGAAAGAGCCTTTGCAGTCGGACGGGAACAGGACTTATGTTCCTAGAAAGGGGCCTACCTCGCAAGGTGGGATGGATGAGTGAGGTGTGTGTCTGCAAGTTCTTTTCATCTTTAACGTTTGTGAGCCTGTGACTAACTCTCCTCCTCCTGGCCCAGACTGGCCGCTTGCCTAGAATCTCTCTGCCACAGCTCTCCCCCTACAGCCCCTCTGAGTGGGGATGACAGAGGGTCTCCTACCTTGGATGGATGGTTCTGGAAGGCAGTGTTGATACTGAGAGGAGGAAAGTCTGGATGCCAGGGTTGGAGCCCAGAGACAAAGGAATTGGGGCAGGATCTGTGAATGCATCATCCTCAAAACCAAACAGGAGAGAAGTAGGATGCATCAGTTGAAGTCGTCACTAACAGCAGCTTTGGTTGCACTCGTGGGAGTCAGGGAGGGGCACAGGGAAAGCAGCAGGGCCCCACGACGGCTCAGCGAGGTGGGGAACAGTGGTGGCCAGAGTCTAGTCCTCACCCTGCCTGCCTCACAATCTTCCCAGACACATCTAACCCGTCTGTACCAGAAGAATCCGCAGATTCAGATACTCTTCTTATGAAGCCTTGGTCTTTGATCATTGCTGCTGAGACTAATATTGATGGCTAGTTTCCCCAAGGAAAGTAGTGTGGCCTTTGGGGTTCTGGAACTTCTGCCATTCATCCCTGGAATTTCTGTGTCCAAGGACAAGTCTCACTGGTCAGTGGAAGGGGACACCGGATAACACTTTGAAGAGTTACTGAGGTCACCTCGGTTCTTTCTGGATACCCGTGTCATGATTAGGATGGAAACCATCTGTTCAGCTGAGGAGGGGCCAGGAGGAGGCACCTCCTCCTCCTTCGCTGTTTTCTATTTGTCTGCCCTTTGATCCAGTAGTGAGGCTCCCCCATCGTACGGGAAGGGCTTCTGCTTCTAAGAGTTGCAGATATCTGGAACTGGTTTCCTGTGCACTGGGAGGGGGCAGCAGGGCTTGAATAGGGTTCTTTTTTTGTGTTTTTGGACTTTCAAGTAGCAGCCAGGGCCACCTTTGTCATCCTGACCTCTGTGGTGTGTCCTGAGAAAATGACGCAATTGGAAATAATGTATTTTTAATCTTTTTTTTAAACTCCCTTTTCCCATGCTCCTCTCTCCTCTTTTGACAGCTGCCACCTTGTTTAACCATCCTGTGTCCTTATTCTGCCTCTTGGCTGCCTAGAGGACTCCTAGCTCCCTACCTCTAGCTCCCTGCTCCGCTCACTGGTGGGGCTTCCCCCATGACTCCATCTTCTGTCCTCAAGGAGCACCACCCCACTCCCCACCCCCCAAGGATGTCCTTCTTGTGAGTCCCTGTTTCATTTCAATCTGGGAGACAATCTAATCAGTTAAGTCCTTGCCTGGTTTTAAATAGACAAAAGCAGCTGATGTGTGACCCTTTCCATGGGCATTTATTTATGTTTTACCTCAGAAGAAGGACTTGAACTCAAGGAGTTTCAGATACCATATTGGGCCATAGGAGAAATGCATATTTAAAAGGGAAGGTACTTCCCTGACTCCCACAAATCCTGCCATTCGCAGGGAGCCTTGCTTCGGCCAGCATCAGCCTAGGCTCCACTAGGGGACCTGGTTGCAAACAGAAACTAAAGGGAAGCCACTGGAGAAGGGTGTCAGTTAACCCCGACTGGCACAGCACACAGCCTGCCTTGGGGAGCATCTTGGCCAAGAAGCCAGGAGGCATTTCAGCTCACTCTGAAAAGTGGAAGAGAATCCTGCAGAAGAGAAAGCCCAGACTCATCAATGGACTCTAGTTCTAGATGTTTTAGTTTTTCACACCACAGAGAAGGCTCAGGTCCTACTTTTTGCACTAAGAACCCAGAGCTGGACTTTCAAGTAGCAACCTTGCGCACCCCTAGGGCTCTGCTTCCCACCTGTCTGGATCTGGGCCCTTCTTTGCTTCTCTTGCTCTTAGGCTCTCTGGCTTCTCCTTCACTCTGCTCCCTGCTCCCCTCTCGTCTAGGTTCTGGCGTGTGTTTCGCTGTCCTTTTCTCCCCTTGTCTTCCCCCTGGATTCCGTGACCCACTCTTCCATGTGACTTATCCTCTGTGTGGCGCACGCAGCCACCTTCATCCTTCATCCTGTCAGCGTCCGGGTCCCTCAGTGGCCCACCTTTGGACCTGGCATAGTTAAAAGTTCCCAGGGGGTCTGTTCGTGGCCGTCAAACAGTACTTTTATAGGCTGTGGCAAGTGGGTTCAGTTGGTCAGAACCTGATATTTAATGAGGCCAACCAAAGATATGTCTCGTCTCTGTAGGACCCACTCTCGAGCTACCCCTTTCGTGTCCACAGCCTTGGTCACAGGGAGGCGGTGGCTGAAGGGGTCTGGTGGAATCCATGCTAATTTATTGATAAAGGAAGGACATCAGTAATGATATTATATATGTCTATTTTTTAAATTATATTTTTACTTTGAGATTATTGTAGATTTGCATTTTATGTTGTTAAAGGTCTGAAAAAGATTTGAGCTCAATGTTATGGACAGAATTCAGGCTCCGACAGCCCTGGACTCAGATTCTGGCTCTCTTAGGCTGGTTGCTTAGCTTCTCTGTGCCTCAGTTCCCTTAGCAGTGAGGCGAGGGCTGGGATGACAGCAAAGCACACTTGGCCTCCGGCAGCCTCCCTCTGCCTGCACGCCTTCCCCTGTCTCTTCTGTTACTAGGTCTTCAATTATGCTGTTTTCCTCCTTAAGTCTTTTTTTTTTTTTTAACCAAAGTCTCTAGAAAGTCTGCTTTATCTCTCCCCTCCTCTTCTTTTCTGTTCTCCTTGTTTTGTGCTTCTCTTTCCATTTTCCTGACTCTTAGCCTGTCCCTCATCCTAGTTTCTTGCTGTCTCTCCATCAGCCCAACTCTGAATTTTCACTTCCTTTCCAAGGCACGTGTCCCGATCCATTTCCCCCTGTCATTCACTCTTCCTAGGCCCTTTGTGGCTTCTGGGAGAACGTACAGCCGTTAATTACTTATAAGCAGGAAAGAATAATTATAGAACTTGTTTAATTACCTTTTCCACATAGATCCTCGGCTGGATGATGGTGGAGTGGAACATATCAGCTGGCACTTTTTCTATGAGGAAAAAGGGTTGTTTTGAGTGGCTCTGAGGTGGAGATGCAGCTATAAGGAGTCTATAGGTGGTTCAGTGGTACAGAATCCATCTGCCAGTGCAGGAGACATGGGTTCAATCCCTGATCTGAGAAGATCCCACACGCTGTAGAGCAACTAAGCCTGTGTACCACAGCTATTGAGCCTGTGCTCTCGAGCCTGGGAGTGGTAACTATGAGCCCATGTACGGCACGACTGAAGCCCTCCAACCCTAGAGCCTGTTCTCTGCAACAAAAGAAGCCTCCGTAATGAAAAGCCAATGCACCATGATTAGAGAGGAACCTCACTCACCACCACCAGAGGAAAACCTGCACAGCAATGAAGACCCAGTGCAGACAAAACAAAAAAGTCTATAGCAGACTTAATCATGTTTGTCAAAGAACTGAAAAAAAAGATAGGCAGTTATACCCAGCTCGCACTATAAAAGATACGTATCACCAATATCTGAATTTGAGGGGCTAAGTTTTTTTAGAAACCACTTTGAATCATGGAAGCCATGGAGTCGATGGAAGACTTCTGCTCATTTATTTGGGGGAAGATTGTATCCTCTTTCGGCTGCTCCATGGGGTTGGGTAGAAATACTCACTTAGTGGTAGCTGGGGTTATTGCAGAAAGCCTAGACTGAACTACAGAGTTAGGAGGCCTGGTTCTCAATCTTCCTTCATAACCAACTACAGCTGTTTGACTGGTCGTATCACTTGATCTCTCTTAGTTTTAGTTTTGTTCATCTGCCAGATGGAGGAATGGGGTTTCATAATATGTGGAATGCTTCCCTAAAGGAGAAAATGGCACAGACATTAGAGGAGGAAAACCAAATTTGATCAACCAAGATTTGGGAGGCCTTCATGAAAAGTTCACAGCAATGAGCTACAAAGCCCAGGCAGATAATTTATTCTAGAAGTTTCTGACGGGATGTCCAAGAAAAGCAGAGGGCAATTATGGGGAAGCCACAAAAAAGAAAAGGAGTCAGGATGAGGAGATAAAAGTAGACAAAGGCAGTGAGGGACAGTGGTAAATATGGACACGTGGTCAGACTGAGTTTTCCAGCTGCATCCTTTCTGATAGATTTTGAAGTTTGAAATACAGAGGGTTGCAAAGAGAAGGTTGCAGCTCCCTTCACTTGGTGAAGAAGGGAGAGGGAATTTCTGAACCGAAGCTCTCTGTGTTTATCTTTACCCCATCCTAGTCCCCACCCTTCTGCAGAAGTCTGGGCGCACACGGTACCTCGCATCCTGTGTGACAGACCAGTTGGCCTGGAAGCAATCTCAGAGACTAGAGCACTGCCCTTATTTCACGGTAGAGGAAACTGAGGCCAAGGAAGATTAAGTGTCCTGCTTGAGGCCACATTCAGTTGTCTCCTGGAGTTGGCCTGATTTTCCAGATTACCAGGTCAGTCTCTGGTAGGACTTTTACATCCACAAATCACTAATCCTGTTTACTAGTTCACGCTCCAGCAGATAATGTGATGTAATGAATTGCAGTCTCTCCTCTTTCCTGGCTAGAGGTGAAGGACAAGGGCAAATTGAAATTAGGATGAGGGGAAAACATCTTTTCTTTTTTTACCATTTTTGTGCACTGAATGTTGTCTGAGGTAATTGATTAAAAGTATTTTTAACAAATCTGTCAGATATTGATAAAAGTAAATATTGAATGAATTTTTGAAAGATTAAGTGTCCTGCTTGAGGCCACATTCAGTTGTCTCCTGGAGTTGGCCTGATTTTCCAGATTACCAGGTCAGTCTCTGGTAGGACTTTTACATCCACAAATCACTAATCCTGTTTACTAGTTCACGCTCCAGCAGATAATGTGATGTAATGAATTGCAGTCTCTCCTCTTTCCTGGCTAGAGGTGAAGGACAAGGGCAAATTGAAATTAGGATGAGGGGAAAACATCTTTTCTTTTTTTACCATTTTTGTGCACTGAATGTTGTCTGAGGTAATTGATTAAAAGTATTTTTAACAAATCTGTCAGATATTGATAAAAGTAAATATTGAATGAATTTTTGAACTATGGTAAAAGACCTGTAACCCACTCCAGTACTTTTGCCTGGAGAATCCCCTGGACAGAGGAGCCTTGTGGGCTACAGTCCATGTAGTCACAGGTCAGACGCAACTGAAATAAGTTAGCATGCACACAGGCATGCAATGCACACGAAAGACCTATATATTGGGGGTTGTATGAATTTATGATAATCAAGGTATTCGGATGGAAAGTAGTTTCAGTCAGTTCAGTTCAGTTGCTCAGTCGTGTCCAACTCTGCCACCTCATGAATTGCAGCACGCCAGGCCTCCCTGTCCATCACCAACTCCCGGAGTTCGCTCAGACTCACATTCATCAAGTCCGTGATGCCATCCAGCTATCTCATCCT
Organism: Madoqua kirkii; assembly: GCA_006408675.1. Lineage (NCBI taxonomy): Eukaryota > Metazoa > Chordata > Mammalia > Artiodactyla > Bovidae > Madoqua > Madoqua kirkii. The sequence continues at coordinate 28,934 of SJYC01042467.1, forward strand.
CTGTCGTCCCCTTCTCTTCCTGCCTCCAATCATTCTCAGCATCAGAGCCTTTTCCAATGAGTCAACACTTCTCATGAGGTGGCCAAAGTACTTGAGTTTCATCTTTAGCATCATTCCTTCCAAAGAAATCCCAGGGTTGATCTTCAGAATGGACTGGCTGGATCTCCTTGCAGTCCAAGGGACTCTCAAGAGTCTTCTCCAACACCACAGTTCAAAAGCATCAATTCTTTGGCGATCAGCCTTCTTCATAGTCCAACTCTCACATCTATACATGACCACAGGAAAAACCATAGCCTTGCATCTGAGTTAAATGCACCCATTCCAGTCCATTTTAGTTTGCTGATTCCTAGAATGTCAACATTCACCCTTGCCATTTCTTGTTTGACCACTTCTAATTTGTCTTGATTCATGGACCTGACATTCCAGGTTCCTATGCAATATTGCTCATTACAGCATTGGATCTTGCTTCTATCACCAGTCACATGCACAACTGGGTATTGTTTTTGCTTTGGCTCCATCCCTTCATTCTTTCTGGAATTATTTCTCCACTGATCTCCAGTAGCATATTGGGCACCTAATGACCTGGGGAGTTCCTCTTTTGGTATCCTATCATTTTGCTTTTTCATACTGTTCATAGGGTTCTCAAGGCAAGATACTGAAGTGGCTTGCCATTCCCTTCTCCAGTGGACCACATTCTGTCAGACCTCTCCACCATGACCCGCCCGTCTTGGGTTGCCCCGCAGGCATGGCTTGGTTTCATTGAGTTAGACAAAGCTGTGGTCCTAGTGTGATTAGACTGACTAGTTTTCTGTGAGTATGGTTTCAGTGTGTCTGCCCTCTGATGCCCTCTTGAAACACCTACCATCTTACTTGGGTTTCTCTTACCTTGGGTGTGGGGTATCTCTTCACGGCTGTTCCAGCAAAGCACAGCCGCTGCTCCTTACCTTGGATGAGGAATATCTCCTTACCGCCGCTGTTCCTGACCTTCAACGTGGGATAGCTCCTCTAGGCCCTCCTGCGCCTGCACAGCCACTGCTCCTCTGGTTGGCCCTGGCCTCTGGCGTGGGTGTCTCCTCCTGGCTACCTTCCGTGACCTCGGTCGCGGCTAGCTCTTCCCGGCTGCCGCCCCTGACCTTGGACACCGGGTAGCTCCTCTTGGGCCATTCCTGCGCCATTGCAGCCTGGCACTCTAGGCTGCGGCTCCTGACCTCAGACGTGGGATAACTCCTCTCGGCTGCACTTAGTGCGCCGGCTCGCGGCCGCCTGGAAAGTAGGTTTAGATAAGTGAAGTAGGTTTAGATAAAGTAAATTTCATCTCGGTGAGACTCGTCAATGATCAAAGAAGCGGGTATCTTCCAAACTACTTACAGGTTGAAGGTGAAGGTGAAGTTGAAATTGCTCAGTCGTGTCTGACTCTTTGCGACCCCGTGGACTGTAGTCTACCAGGCGTTCATGGGATTCTCCAGTCAAGAGTACTGGAGTGGGTTACCATTTCCTTCTCCAGGCGATCTTCCTGACCCAGGGATTGAACCTGGGTGTCCCGCATTGCAGGCAGACGCTTTAACCTCTGAGCCATCAGGGAAGCCCTGGTGGTAACCTGTAACTTACAGGTTACAGATAAGAAAATACACATTTTTCTCCAAAAATCGTGCTTTGGGATTACCCCTCTTACTTTTCATTTTGAACCATTCTTCTCACTAAGATGACTAGGAAAGCAGGACTCAAATACACATGGACATTTGTCTGCAAACGGGGATTCCTCCTGGAAGGGCAGGGAAGCCTCCAGAAAGAAAGAGTGTGGGAGAGAAATGAGAAAGAAACTCCTTAGTATGTGTGGTTAGACTATAACCAAATCTTACATTTTATAATATTCTGCACTTTTCAAAGACAATTTATGTACTTTATCTTAATTTGATACAACAGTCATACAAGATGGGAAGCACAGCTTTACCTTGTCTCTCTGAAGAATGCAGGTAACCATAAGCATCATATCCCTTCTCCCAGCTATAGAAACAAAGAATTCAGGAAGTTAAATGATATATCAGAGACGGGAAAATTATAGGCTCCAGGACTGGAATCTAAGCTACTGCCTGGGAGAGGAGAGAACCAGGTAAACTGCACTTAAGGCTGTTGAGTGTGGTGTCAGTTGGTGTCATAGGGAGTCACACAGAATCCAGAGCAGGTAGCCACAGGAATTCTTGGTAGACTTTGGCTGATGAGATTTTAGCTGAATGAAGAGCTCAGGTGGAATTAGAGAAGATCAAGAAGTATTTAGAGGGGAGAAAAACAAGCCTTGATATGTTAAATCTGTATGGACCTATCAGAAAGGTCAGGCCATATCTAGGATGGGGAGATCACAGGTAAAGCCTATACAAAGGAATTCTAAGGTAAGGACAAGGATTAAACCTCAGCATTCGTGAACGACAGACAACGTCATTCAAGCAAAAGGTGGCAAAGCCAACAGTACAACCTTTCACTTTAGCTGTCCTCTCCTGGGGGAGAAAAAGAGCCACTAGTAGAGCTTTTTACCAGGGTACACTTAAACCTGTTCTGAACAAAGCTTAGAATGCGGGGACGTTTTCCCTTCATTAACACTTCATTAAGCTTTGTCAGATGTAAGCCTCCTAGCCAGATCCTGGCAAGGGACTCGTACTGAGGTGATAATGAGGAGAAAATGTACTAGGTTTTGGCCTACTCCAGAGCTGTTGAATGTAGGCCGAAATATATTTTGATAACATTGGCTTTAACATGGATATTAAGCAGTATTTTACACTGGGCAGTGTAAATAGAATACATAGGCACAAGCAGAAAGAAGTGTGCATGCCAATGTAACATGACACATCTCAGGGAGATCTGGTGATTTGTTGCAAACGAATGATAAAAATCTGAGTCGTGTTGGATCCAGAAAATGCTAGGATCTTGAGAGATCTGCAACTTTTACCTATTATTTAAAAACTGCATCTTTCAAAAATAGACATAATAATCTTGTGTGATTATTGGGATGTTGGTGCTTCTAGTCCTCATCGATGACTGCTGGCTATTTAATATTTATCAACTGCAGGTGCTCTTAGAATTAAATAGCACTCACTTGTCAGAAGCTTTCCCAGTGCTCCTAAAACTCCTGTTACACTGCCTTAATATACCATAAAAGCCTGAGGTGCAGACATTTTAAAATTAAAAAGATGTATTTTACTTTTACTTTGAAGAAGCTTTTGATTTGATCATCCACGAAAAATTGAAAAAATTTAAAAACTGGGTCAAATGTGAACGGCCCTTAGAAGTATTTGATGTGACACAGGTGTCTGGATGATATTTACAATAATTAGCAATGTGATGTCAACCAAGGGACTTCCCTGTAGGTCCAGTTGTTGAGACTCTGTATTTTGATATTAATTTCTCATTTAAGCTTTCTTCTCTGCAATCAACCTCTTATGTTTTTTTCAGTCTTCTAAGTTTATTAAGACTTTCAATGGCTAAGTCAAAGATCTCTTTTGGTAAGTGTCACATTGTACTTGAAAATATATCTTTGATATTGATTTGTAACACAGTTCCATAGTGATAAGAGAATAGTCTCTCCAGGATTTTAATACCTTTAGACCGTGAAATTTCTGCACCTTGTTTTATGTTCCTGGATGTGTTCCAGTGTCTCCTAGTTTATAATCTATGGGAATTTGAATAGAATTTGTACCCTACTGTTGTGTGAAAATTGTATAAATCTTAATTATGTTGAATTGGTTCATAGTGTTTTTCAGGTCTACTGTATCCTTCTACTTTTTCATATATTCATTCTATTAATTTTTGAAAGTTTGATATTAAAACTTCAATTAAAGATCTTGATTTATCTACTTAAAAAATAATTATAATAGATAGTAGGACTACATGTAACTTTGTTCTGTATTTTTTTTTTTTAAAGACTCTATAATTCCAATGCAGGATGAGCAAGTTTGATCCTTTATGAAGGAATGAAGATCCCATATGCTGTGCAGCCAGAACAGAATGAAACAAATTCACTTATACGATGTCAACCAAAATTTTGGAACAGTGTGTGTGTGTGTGCGCACATGTGTGTATTCTGAAGAACGTAACAAATGGTGAAAGGGTATTTTCAAGGTGTTTTTCCTTGGCCTGGTGTTGATACTATAGATTTTTTGAAAAGCAGTGTTGTGACTGCACCAAAGCAGATTTTCTAAAAAAGAAAAAAAATAAATCATCCTGGTTTCCTACAATAAGAAGAGGGCTTGGAAAGGGAAGATTTGTGGAATCCTTGCTGTGTACAAAACTTAAACTGTGCTATCTCATTATAATTATCTTAATTATTTTTGCGAGTGAAAACCCATCACTTCCCTGAACTTCACGTTCAACCTATTTCTATAATGAACTGTAGACATTAGCTTTCTTTCCAGGTCTATGGTCACAAAAAATGTCAACATTTTGATAATTTCATTGAATGGTTTTAGGATTAGCTTCTTGGAAAGTGGTCTAGGATTAATTATTTATTCATTCAGTAAATATAATTGAACATTCATTATGTGTTAGATCTGGTGCTCGTCACTGGGAGCACCATAGTGAGGTTAGAGAAATAGATGGACAGAAATGGAATTTTAATCTATAGTAACATGCAAAGCACCTCACTAAAGGAGAAAATGGCTTGGAAATTAGATGAAGACCACCTAATTTGAGAAACTAAAGTGACCTGTCCTGAGGTCAGCATGAAAAGTTTGCAGCCATGAGCTACAAAACCAGGCAGGGTCACTATGAATACTTTGAAGCCTTGCTCAAAAAAGTGATGCCTGTAGGAGCTGCTGATAGCCATATCAGTGCTTGAGTAGGTCATTACCTACCGATGTTAGTTTGATATGAAAAATGTAAGCAAAGAAATTAAAACCAAAATCCCAAGTGTAGCATAGTGAAAAACCTAGATACTGAGTGGTGAGTATTGTGTTGGACTATGGTTTTATATGCGCTCAGTCACTCAGTCATGTCCGACTCTGCTACCTCATGGAATGTAGCCCACCAGGCTCCTCTGTCCATGGGATTTTCCAGGCAAGAATACTGGAGTGGGTTGCCATTTCTTTCTCCAGGGGTTCTTTCCAACCCAGGGAATGAACCTGTGTCTCTTGCCTCTCCTGCATTGGCAGATGGACTCTTTAATGCTGTGCCACCTGGAAAGCCCATAGTTTTTTGATGCCCGGGGAAGTCTTTTGAACATGGTGGTGGCAGGCCCTTCGCTGGGCCTCACTTCTGCTGGGAGTGCCCCAACCCCAGGGGAGACTTTAGTGCTTCCTGACACACAGCCTGTGCTGCCTGCTGCCAAGAGGTGAGATTCCTGGTTTCCTGATCCACAGATTCTAATTATTTTATAATCATGATGACAGTGATGGCATGATAGAGCATGGTGAGTCTTCATTTTCCCAATTAAAGATACATTTTGCAAACCCTGTACCAAATTATTTTTTAAAAAGAAAGGCCTTGGATATTTACTAAAAACAATGCTAGGAACCACATGATCTCAGAATAAAGGAGAGTCCTTTAAACTGAATACATTTAGCAGTATCAACACACACTGCATTGTTCTTCTTTTTCTCATTTCTCTGGGCACCAATGATAACTTCATCATGACTGTCATTGATCCATGGACTAGTGTTTGGGAAGCACTGGTGTAGATATTATTGCTAGAGGCGGCGTTACCAAGGATATTACTTCTAAGAGCAGCAGATCCAGATGCGTCCCCTGAACTGTTGGTCTGGAGCTTGACAGGTTAGGGGATTCACTCATATCCTGTTTCTCTGCCAGAAATCACATCGCTTAATAAAGAGTGTTGCACTGAGATTCTCCGGGGTATATCATAATCTCCTTCAGTGACTGACTGATGAGGCTCATGCCCTCGGGGGGGAGTGATCGATGTGCTCTGTCTCAACTTTAGCGAGGCTTTTATTTCTGTCCTGTGTGACATATTCATCAATAATCTGAGAAAATAAAATCTAGGCACAACTTTCTGGTGAGAAGGTTATCTCACAGTTGTGGTGTTGAGGAGGTGGGGGCTCATCTGAGAGTCCCATGTCCTGGGTAGGTGTCCTGGCTCTGTCCTGGCCAGCTGAGTGATCTTGGACAGGTGACTTCATTCATTGGTCTCAGTTTCCTTATCCATAAGAGAAGGATTGTATCCCCTGGGGCCCACCAGCTTGTCTTCAGTGTCCAAAAAACCCAACAGTAACTTTATATTTACCTGCAACATGGGCTTCCCTAGCAGTTCAGATGGTAAAGAATCCACCTGCAATGCAGGAGACCCAGGTTCGATCCCTGGGTTAGGAAGATCCTCTGGAGAAGAGTTGGCAACCCATTTCAGTACTCTTGCCTATAGAATTCCATGGGCAAAGGAGCCTGTCCATGGCGGGCTACAGTCCATGCGGTCGCAAAGAGTTGGACCCGACTAACACTTTCACTTTCAGGCTATTTAGGCTAAGAAAAATAGTATGTTCCTTTGCTTTGAGTTACCAATATATAAGCTCACTGATGTATGCTCACTGATGTATGGTTATCTCATATTGCTCCAATACCTGTTCATAAAAAGAAGAAAACTGTGATTACACATGGATAAGAGTATTACGTCATCCCTGTAGTAAAGGATGAGCTGCCTTCACTTCTTACTTCTGGTCCCTAGAGATTCAAGCTGAAGAAGAGAGTCATACATTTACTCTTCATAAATGTGTTAAAAATGACAGGATAAACAATTCAAGGCTCAGAGTGGAAAGGAAAAAGAAAAAAACAGAAGATGTAGCACATCAGAGATAAAAATCAGTCGTGTAGTATTATTTTAAAACTAAATCAACAAAGAAATACTCAGTGCTTTTGGACCTAGTTAGGAAAGGGATATAACTTGAACTAAAAAGGTATTTTGTTGAGTGCCTGTTCAGCTCAAAATATATTTTCTCAAATCTGATTTTATTTTTTACTTGTATTATTTGGGCTTTCCTGCTGGCTCAGTGGTAAAGAATCCACCTGTCAGTGCGGGAGACTTGGGTTTGGTCCCTAGGTTGGGAAGATCCCCTGGAGAAGAAATGGCAACCCACTCCAATATTCTTGCCTGGACAACCCCTGGGCAGAGGAGCCCCAGTCCACGGGATTGCAAATAGTCAGACATGACTTACTGACTAAACAACACCGTTATGTTATTTATTCTATAATCTTACTGGTATCTTGGTTTCACTCTAATCCTGCGAGGTAGATATTATTACCCTCATTTTATATAAATGAAAACTGAGGCCAAGGGATTTCAAGTGGTTGTCCAGGCTGCACATCAGGTAAGAGGCACAGCCAGGAGTTAAACCAGGCATCTTGGATCCAAATTGCAAGGTATCCCTGCACTGATACATTCATTCTTTGTCACTTCCTAATGCAAGTAAGTATCCAAGGCACTTTTCTCAGCATTGGAATCTCTTTGCCTGTCTCATTCTGCTGTTTTTCCTTTCCAGTGAGATGACCTTGAGGTCCTCTCCAGCTGTATGTTTCTAGAATGCCTGGATTCTTACCGAGTAAACAAGTTCCAGGGGAGCAGAGCTGGCTCCCGTGATATGGAGGGGTGCACTGGGGCAGAACTGAGAGGCACAGAATGAAATAGAGCAGTGCGTCACACACCGTGGTAGCATTCATAATGTCCTCCTAGAGATGATGAGAACACAGCTCACTATTTGAGTTATGAGTGGTTCGGTCCTTCATTACAGGATAAACTTTCTCTGGCGAGGTAGGGGAGAAAATGATACATTTTATTCAGAAAGATTCTCAAGTGTAAAAATATTCCATGATTCCTATATAAATGCACACATAGGCAAATTTTCTATTATGGAGATGCTTTATGTTCATTGAATGAGCTATACTGGTCCATTCAGTAAAATCAAAGCTTTGACCTGGTTATTACTCACTAAAGAAGCTGCATTTTCAGTAGCTAATTGATGCTGTTGGGTGGCTTTTCATGAGCACATTATTCTTGGATCTTGGGCTTTTCTTGCTCCTGTCCTTGTTCCTCCTAGGACTGGGGCGACAGGGGCATAAATCTGTGGCCTGTAGTCATCAGACCTTTGTCCGACATGTGGGTCTTCCACTTGGCTCTGCTTCTTGCTGGCTGCGTGACCTTGGGCACATTATTGAAGCTCTTTGAGCCAAAGTTTCTTTGTCCATGAAATGACATTGGATGATGTAACAATTAAAAATGAGATGATACACATAAGAGTGCTTTATTAAGCTATAAGCACTTTAGAAGCATTAGGTGTAATTGTTACTCTGGTTAGAAGGAATTGAAAAGGACTTGGGGATTTTCACCATGGTGATTGTGTGTGTGGTTACATTTCACCCCTTTTAAATTTCCGTCATCCAGGAAAAGTTCTCCCTGCAACCTTTCCTCTGTGTAAATAAACCGTGGTAAAGCACCTCTTGGGCTCTCTCACCCCTACTCTGTCACTTCTTAGCCTTTATTCAAACTCCGCTCTTTTGTGGCTGTGTATGTGACATCATACACGTAATTAATTATAAACGAGGGGAAATCAGCCTGCCAGACCACTGTGGAAACCACTGGATTCTTTGCTGTTCCTCGTAGGCTGACTTGACCGCCAAATGCCATCAGCACGTTGTAAGGGTCCTTGGAGGCACCGTTTCTGCCACATGTTGGCCAAGTGGATGGGTGCAAGGGTTGATCGAAAAGCAGCTCGGGTCCTGGGGCCTTGCTCAGTGATTGCAGATTCGGTGAGCTCCCCAGAGGCGTGCTTCCAAGTGAGTGAGTCAGGTTATCAAAGAGGGTGAGTGGCGACTGCCTGGGATAACTTTGAAGCAAGGAGACTGGTTTTATGCCAGTTTGCGTCACCGGGGAGCCAAGAGCAAGCTGCCAGTTCCCTCTGTATGACAGCCCTAAAATATAGTATCTCTTGAGCAAAACATCTGGTTTTTGTAACCACTCCCCCTGCCCATGTCTTGCCCGTTAAACAGCTCTGAGGCCACGTTAGAAATCCTTGTGTGTCACACCTGATCATCAGTGACTACAGGCTGAATGAGTGGTTTGACTCTATTAGTCCTTGAATAGGTGCAGGTAGAGGCCAGAAGGTTGGCAGTGTTGCCAGATGAAACATCTCGTGATGAAACAATACAAAGATAATTCAGTTGTTTTTCAAATGCAGGTTAATTCGCCAGAGGAATGTAAAGAGAAACAGGAAGGTCAGATAGAATAAGAGACTGGCAAGAAAAACAGCACCAGAGTCTTTGAGTTCTAGGGAACTGGGGTGCACAGACATGGGAGTTTCTGTGGATCAAATGGACTGAGTTAGACTAGGAGTTTTTTTCCTTAGAGAGTGAGGTTTCCAGGGAAATAGCAGGGGCTTTGAAGGGTGGGGAACAGAGCACTTTGGGTCACGTCTGGCTGTATTCCAGGCATTGTGCTAAGTGGGATTTTAAGTGGTGAGTTTATTAAACACGTACCATTTTCCTCTCTTCTTTTCCTCATTTGCCATTTGTCTCATTCTTTCCTAATCTCACCCCTCTAATAGGCAGCCTTTTGCTTGTCTAAATTTTATAAAAACAAATGGTTTCATATTTCCTCTTGTATCTCCTTCCCGAATCTTTAAATCCCTTGCTAATTCATGGAACTCCAGTTGGGAAAGTAAAAGCAGAATTGCTATCAAAGAATCCACGACATGGCATTTTCTATTAAACAGATATTGGTTTGCATTTATTAGAAGTGCAGTGTGCTCAGGGCAACACCAAGAGGGGTGGGGGTAGGAATGGAGGGATGGGGGAGATACCTTACCAGACTTCCATCAACTCTACCGCCTCACCCCGAGTTACCCCAAATAAACCCACGTAATAATAAGTGCTGACTGTGCTATGAAGTACAGTGTTGGCCAACACCTGAAGCCCTACCTTCCAATCAGACCGCCAGCCCCAAGTCTTCTGTGCGGAAACCCTGAGCCACTGTTGAGAGCAGGGTGGCAGTCAAGTGCGGTGACTATGAACGTCAAAATCGGGGTCTGCCCACTCCTAGCTCTTTGAACACAGGGAGTTATGTAACCTCTGAGAACCTCAGGCTCTTATTTTAAATTAGAGTCATAATGCTCTGTGGGGTCGACAGAGAAGAAAGTGCCTTAAGGTTCTTAGCACATACAAGCACACACACACACACACACACACACACACACACACAGACTTGGGGACCCCCTGCTCACTTTAATCTACACTTGGGCTTCACTCTTACACAGATACCTTATTCAGTTCCCCTAGCAATCCTAGGCGGAGAAGGCAATGGCATCCCACTCTAGCCCTCTTGCCTGGAAACTCCCATGGACGGAGGAGCCTGGTGGGCTGCAGTCCATGGGGTCACTAAGGGTCAGACATGACTGAGCGACTTCACTTTCACTTTTCACTTTCATGCACTGGAGAAGGAAATGGCAACCCACTCCAGTGTTCTTGCCTGGAGAATCCCAGGGATGGCGGAGCCCAATGGGCTGCTGTCTGTGGGGTCGCACAGAGTCGGACACGACTGAAGTGACTTAGCAGCAGCAGCAGCAGCAATCCTAAAAGGTGGAGATTGTTGTACAGGTGAAGACATTTAGGAGTCAGGGGGGTTGTGGTTTGAGTCTGTGCACAGGAAGTAAAGAGGGGAAGATACAGTATAAGTGGAGGGGGCGGGTGAGGCAGAGGGTGTTGATGGAGGGGCAAGGCCTGGTTTCCTTTGGCTTGGGATCTCGTGAGGCCTCCTGGGGGCTTGAGGTCTCTACCTGGAGGTGTGGCTACACAGGACTAGATGGGAGCCCCCAGCTGAGCTGTAGGATGTTCACGTAACAGGACACTTTCTGAGAGCTCACAGCAGAGCAAGTAGAAATTTGAGCTTCACCTGCCAAGAAGAAATCTGTGGGGAAACTGATGTGATGTAAGCAGATGAGTGAAAAGAGAGGGAGGCCAGGCCTGGGGAAACACTATACTTCTGCTTTTATTATTCTTGTTGCTGTCACCCCCCACTGGGCGACCTGTGACTCCTTTCCCTGCCACCCCCAGCCCCCTTGGTCACCCACTGGAGCTGCTGTGTTCCCCTGTTCCATCGAGGGGCAGCCCGAGGCCCCAACAGAGGAGAAGTGTGGAAGGGCAGGTGGGCAGGATCAGAAGGGACCAGGCGGGGTGCATTCTAAGAGGAAAGGATACAGCATAATGTGAAAGACAAAGACGGCTGAAGATGATTGAGAATTAGTTGCAAGGTAAAATAAATGCCGAACATGACATGCATAATTCAAGCAATTAACGTTCCAGATGGGAGAACAATTTTATATTCTTACTCATATTGTCAAAAGGTTCAGAGCCACTCGGTAAACTGTTTCCTGAATTCCTGTCATCACTGGCTTGATCCCAAAGAACTACACATGGCATCGTTTCATTTAGACATGGTTTCCAGGTGGATTAAACCTTTTTCTTTTTAATAAACAATTTTCCCTCCCTTAGGCCACAATTCCTGACCAGTGTGCCATGAATTGGTTATAGACGTGATTCTCCCCAGCCCTTAGGGCTGCTGGATTCCCTTCCTTTTTGGCACAAGACCATGGTCCCCTTGGGGGTCCTAGCCCAGAGGGCAGCTTCAGTGTTGGGGCAGCAATTCACATGAAAAAGATTAAAATACTGAATTAATAACTTTATGCCTTTGAGAAAATCCTTATAGGCTGTGTGCCTAAGTCGCTTCAGTTGTGTCTGACTATTTTGTGACCAAATGGACCGTTGCCTGTCAGGCTCCTCTGTTCATGAGATTCTTCAGGCAAGAATACTGGAAGGGCTTACCATGCCCTCCTCCAGGGGATCTTCCCGACCTAGGGATTGAACCCCAGTCTCTTATGTGTCCTGCAGTAGCACGTGGGTTCTTTACCACTAGTGCCATCTGGGAAGCCCAAGATACAGGTTCAGTTAAGTTCAGTCGCTCAGTCGTGTCCAACTCTTTGCAACCCCATGAATTGCAGCACGCCAGGCCTCCCTGTCCATCACCATCTCCCGGAGTTCACTCAGACTCCCGTTCATCGAGTCAGTGATGCCATCCAGCCATCTCATCCTCTGTCGCCCCCTTCTCCTCCTGCCCTCAATCCTTCCCAGCATCAGAGTCTTTTGCAATGAGTCAACTGTTAACTCTAGGCAAATACAGCCCCCAGCCTGCCCAAGTCCCAGAGGAAAGATCCTTCTCAGAACCTGAGGCTTCACTTAGTAAACCTCCCTTGAAGAACAGCTGGGCCCTGGGTGCCGTGGCCCTCTGGCCCACAGCGACTCCAGACCTCTTTCTTCTCTCTCAGACCCCCTGCATTCTTCTCTCTCTTCTTCTTCATAGCTGAACTATTTAACACGCTGTTTAAAGATATGCCTGGCTGCCTCTTGGAGATTCAGAGTTGCCATGGCAATGTGGCCTGTTTCTCCAAATTAGGACATATTCCTGCTGCCTTTTTATGGGGGCTTGAGGTCTCTACCTGGAGGTGTGGCTACACAGGACTAGATGGGAGCCCCCAGCTGAGCTGTAGGATGTTCACGTAACAGGACACTTTCTGAGAGCTCACAGCAGAGCAAGTAGAAATTTGAGCTTCACCTGCCAAGAAGAAATCTGTGGGGAAACTGATGTGATGTAAGCAGATGAGTGAAAAGAGAGGGAGGCCAGGCCTGGGGAAACCTATACTTCTGCTTTTATTATTCTTGTTGCTGTCACCCCCCACTGGGCGACCTGTGACTCCTTTCCCTGCCACCCCCAGCCCCCTTGGTCACCCACTGGAGCTGCTGTGTTCCCCTGTTCCATCGAGGGGCAGCCCGAGGCCCCAACAGAGGAGAAGTGTGGAAGGGCAGGTGGGCAGGATCAGAAGGGACCAGGCGGGGTGCATTCTAAGAGGAAAGGATACAGCATAATGTGAAAGACAAAGACGGCTGAAGATGATTGAGAATTAGTTGCAGGGTAAAATAAATGCCGAACATGACATGCATAATTCAAGCAATTAACGTTCCAGATGGGAGAACAATTTTATATTCTTACTCATATTGTCAAAAGGTTCAGAGCCACTCGGTAAACTGTTTCCTGAATTCCTGTCATCACTGGCTTGATCCCAAAGAACTACACATGGCATCGTTTCATTTAGACATGGTTTCCAGGTGGATTAAACCTTTTTCTTTTTAATAAACAATTTTCCCTCCCTTAGGCCACAATTCCTGACCAGTGTGCCATGAATTGGTTATAGACGTGATTCTCCCCAGCCCTTAGGGCTGCTGGATTCCCTTCCTTTTTGGCACAAGACCATGGTCCCCTTGGGGGTCCTAGCCCAGAGGGCAGCTTCAGTGTTGGGGCAGCAATTCACATGAAAAAGATTAAAATACTGAATTAATAACTTTATGCCTTTGAGAAAATCCTTATAGGCTGTGTGCCTAAGTCGCTTCAGTTGTGTCTGACTATTTTGTGACCAAATGGACCGTTGCCTGTCAGGCTCCTCTGTTCATGAGATTCTTCAGGCAAGAATACTGGAAGGGCTTACCATGCCCTCCTCCAGGGGATCTTCCCGACCTAGGGATTGAACCCCAGTCTCTTATGTGTCCTGCAGTAGCACGTGGGTTCTTTACCACTAGTGCCATCTGGGAAGCCCAAGATACAGGTTCAGTTAAGTTCAGTCGCTCAGTCGTGTCCAACTCTTTGCAACCCCATGAATTGCAGCACGCCAGGCCTCCCTGTCCATCACCATCTCCCGGAGTTCACTCAGACTCCCGTTCATCGAGTCAGTGATGCCATCCAGCCATCTCATCCTCTGTCGCCCCCTTCTCCTCCTGCCCTCAATCCTTCCCAGCATCAGAGTCTTTTGCAATGAGTCAACTGTTAACTCTAGGCAAATACAGCCCCCAGCCTGCCCAAGTCCCAGAGGAAAGATCCTTCTCAGAACCTGAGGCTTCACTTAGTAAACCTCCCTTGAAGAACAGCTGGGCCCTGGGTGCCGTGGCCCTCTGGCCCACAGCGACTCCAGACCTCTTTCTTCTCTCTCAGACCCCCTGCATTCTTCTCTCTCTTCTTCTTCATAGCTGAACTATTTAACACGCTGTTTAAAGATATGCCTGGCTGCCTCTTGGAGATTCAGAGTTGCCATGGCAATGTGGCCTGTTTCTCCAAATTAGGACATATTCCTGCTGCCTTTTTTTTTTTTTTTTAACTTGATATGTTTTCTCTCTCACACAACTCCTTTGCTTCTTTAAATCCTTCCCTCTCTTTTTTCCCCCCAGAATGCTAATTTAAGTGCGTGTCCCCAGGACCAGCTAGGTCCCCAGTTTAAGGGGGCACTTTCCTGAGGTTCATCCCTAGCCCTAAGCCCCCACCCCTTCATCCCACTGCATGAGGGACTGTGTCTGTTCCGGTCATTTCAGTGGCCTTCACACAGTCCTTTCTGCTGGGTTCACTCCTGGCTTGGCTCCTGCTCTCTCTGGGCTGAGCTCATAGCAAGTAAGTTTCTGTTTTACATCAAAGCTGCTGTGAGTGAGAAATGGTAAGGTAGAGACAGCTGAAGCTGAGATATTAAGTATTCATTCTCAGAAATGTCTCACTAACACATAATCACTTTAGGGGATGTTCACAAGATAACCAGGATTCTGGATAAATGAGCGTGCATGCATCTTGTCTCTTCCCTTACGACCCGTTTTAGGATCCTGGGAAAATATGAGCTTCAAATCAAGAAAGCTCAATAATCTGAGACTAGGGACAGAAGTTGACCAGTACTTTAACAAGGGGCAGGGGGAGGTATTCTTTTCCTTGAGGATTATTTCTGGTCCGTAGATGGTAGAATCTCTTTGAGTCACTTGAATTACAGCCTATGATGAAAACGGGGAAAGAGAGAGAATAAGGAACAAGTCACAGATTTAACTCTCCTTTTCCTCCTCTCCATTGCTGGTGCTCCGTCCTCGGCTCCTTTGGTCTGTGCTTGGAACAAAGGTGCCCAAACTCCACTGTATTTGGGAATCACCTGGAGAGTTAAAAAAATAAAAATAAAAGAAATATAAGTGCCTGCATTGTTATGCAGGCCCATCCCACCCTCAGGCTCTGATGTCATTGTTTTGGGGTGCACCCAAATGTCATTTTTGAAATCCCTCCAGGTGATTCTGATGTGTAACAGAGGTTGAGATTTACAAGCTTAGCTGGTGATTGTTTGGGAGGAAATGATCCTGTTTTCTGTACGCTTAGCTATGAAGTGCCATCTCTAAAATCTTTGGGGAAAAGAGGCACAGAATTCTCAGATTTAGTTGAAACCTCCCCCTCCCTCTCTGCAGATCACTTTTAGAAGATGTAGGGACCTCGTGAAACATGACCACTCTTTAACCTGTGAAAGCGGTGAAGGGAGAACACCAGGCCATTAGCCAGATAAACAGGCGGGAGCTGCCATAGGGTGAAGGTCTTCCCGCCTACGGGATGACAAGCTGGGAACCCAGGAGGAGTCAGAGGTGCCTAATGTGAGGGCTCTGGGGGCCGGGAAATCGTGCGCTCTGGCGGTCACTCAGGTCGAAAGATGATGCTCTTCGTGGTGAGCCTGAAAGAAACATGACTTGGCATTTTGATGTGCGTCTGGAACTTGACCAAAGCTGCTGATGGAGCTTCCTGGGGAAGGGCGTCTTCTCATTCGAGACATCGTCAGATAGAAGAACCGTGTTTCATCTTGCTCTCTTTTCTTGCTTTTGTCTGTACTCAGTGGACATAAGCAAGAAGTAGCGAGCCAGAATTTTGATCACATTCAGGAAGCATCACTAGAATGGCCATCAGCTTCCTTTCTTCCCTCTCTGAGTGTCATGGAGGAGGAACCATGGGGCTGTAGGAAGGACTTGACACCTCTTTGTCATCATAAGCTGTGACGCTTTGGACCAATCCCTTATCTCCTGGGACCTCACTTCCTAATCTGTAAAAAGAACGAGAATGGGAGCGAGAAAAGACCAGTAGGGCCTCTTGGGTTCTAAGGATGTTGTTTCCTTTGGTCTCACACTGGCAGTTCTCATGTGCTCACAGATACCTAGCAGGTGGCCACACAGTGACAGCCCCTTCCTGGACCAGGACGAGAGAGACACCAGATGAGAGGAATTCCACATTTGGAGCATCTTGGGCTCAGGGTTCATTTAGCAAAACCAAATCCGAAAACGAATTTGTAACAGTTTTATAACAGAACTTATAGTTTACTCAGCTAGTTTCATGAACAGGATTTAGGAATTAGGGACAAATCATAGAGTAAAATTAGAAAAAAGCCAAGGTTCTGAGGAGACAGAAAGGAAGAATGTTCTGAGGCCCATGGTGGCTGTCCTAAGGCAGGTTCTAGTGTGTTAATCCCCTGGACCAGGCCCAGACAGGGGGCCTAATGATTCTTACACTCGAATGCCCTCAACACTCTGAATGGTTAAAAATTGTAGAATATCTTAGTGGTCATCATTGACTGTATTCCAAGGTCAGATTTATGGTATGTTCCTGGGTCAACACAGATCCTTGGCACCTGTCTACTTTCATTTCAAGAGATAATTGTTTTTAATACCATGTGTAAAAGGAAGTGTGTTAGTCACTCAGTTGTGTCCAACTCTTTGCGACCCCGTGGACTGTAGCCCACCAGGCTCCTCTGTCCGTGGGACCCTCCAGGCAAGAATACTGAAGTGAGTAGCCATTCCCTTCTCCAGGTATCTTCCCAACTCAGGGATCAAGTTTGGGTTACCGGTATTCCAGGCGGATTCTTTACCATCTGAACTACCAGGGATTCCAAGTGCCAAATGCTCTGCCAGGCACTGTTTTCAAGAAGTGTGCAAGCCCAGTAATAACTCCAACTTTAATAATAACCATCATGTTAGCCATTGTACCATACCGCTGTGCTTTTCAAGGTACTGTACTGTAAGATTAAAAATGTTTTCTTTATTTTTTGTATTTGTTTTATATGTACTATTTATGTGAAAAGTAGTTCAAACCTATTACAGTACAGTACTATATGACTGATTGTGTTTGTTAGGTACCTAGGCTGTGTTGGACTTAACCAACAAATTACAAACGTATTCTCATTCGGAATTCATTTGTATGTAAGGGACTTACTATGTTGTTTTTGGAGAAGGCTTGATGAAAGGATGGGCTTCCTATAAGTGGAGATGGTGCGGAGGATGGAAATCAGACAGAGGAAGAGTAGGGCTACAGAGCACAGCTGGCCTGGGAGGACCAGCGAATATTCATTTTGGCTTTTCTGTCGGTTAGATGAGGGGAAGAATAACAGAAGATTAGGCAGTCCACAGGGTCGCGAAGAGTCGGACATGGCTGAGCGACCTCACTTTCAGTTTTTGCTTTCATGCGTTGGAGAAGGAAATGGCAGCCCACTCCAGTGCCCCTCTTGCCTGGAGAATCCCAGGGATGAGGGAGCCTGGTGGGCTACTGTCTATGGGGTCGCACAGAGTCGGACTAACTGAAGTGAGTTAGCAGCAGCAGCTTGATGGTAAAAGGTGGAGAATTGACTTTATCTCTTTGGCAAGTAACATGATTTTTAAACTTTGCCGAGGAACACAGGAAGCTCAATTTCACTGATATCAAGAAATTCAAATTCAGACTGTAACAAGATACTATATTTTATCCATCAGAGTGACAATTTTTTTCTTCATTAAAATACTTAGTTTTGGTGAGAGTATAGGGAAATAGACACTCTCATAAATTCATGGTAAAACTCTAAACCAGAATGACCTTTCAGGAAGACAGTTTGGTAATTAATGCCTCAAAAATATGTATACACATTACAGCTGCTGAACTTACAGAAAGACCCTATGACAATGCAAAAAATATTTATCTGAAAGATGGTTATTAAAGCATTATTTATCATAGTGATTTGAAACATTTTACATGTTCAGTGATGGCTACTTAAATTATGGCATAGAGGATAAACAACCATTAAAAAATTGCATTAATGAAGACAAAAATTAATGAAATGGTAAAATGTTATATTCAATAAATACATGAACAAAGAAAGCTGTAATAATTAGTCAACAAATACTTATTGATCCCTATTGTGTTCGGGACACAATATTTACTGTGATATGCAGGGGATGGCATGTAAATAAGAGAGACAGACAGTGCTCTCTAGGAGATTCCATCCAGTGCGGACCAGGCTGCATGCTAAAAGTTTTACCTGATAGTGGTGTGGTGGAGTGTACTGTATGGAAGATGATGCACAGTGTGGTGTGGAAATTGGCCTTAGGAGGAGGACATGCTTATAAAAATGAATACATTGTGATGCTATGAGAAATGAGAAAAGGACACCAAAAACAATGTTATGATCACCAAATGAAGATAATGGACATGGTTGCAATGTTCTTCTGTATGTTCTTTATAATTCCCCAATTTTCCACATTACTAGATATAATACTCTTGCAATAAGAATACATATTTTTGAAAAAGAAACAAGTCCTAGGAAATTTGCTTAATTTTCCTGAATCCATGTTTGTGAACACTACCTGCCTGCTCTGGTAGGGTTTTTAGATCTGTCTATATGGCTTATATTGTCCTATAGCTTAGTTTCTTAGCCTGGGTGTGTGTATATATATATACATGTGTGTATGTGTATTATATGTGTTATATATTTTAATTTTTTCCCTATTTTTTTGATAAGGTATGTTATAAAGATATGCTAGTGTTTGTTCCAGAGAAAATTGCTATTTGTCTTTTTCTCCAATTATATTCTCTGTAATTTCTCTACAATTTCCTTTTTCATTAAGAAGTGAAAGACACACTCTCTTTGGGTCTGTCTGTATAGGATCATAAAGCTGGAAGTCTTATATCAAAACCATGTACTCCTCAGGTAGAAGCCTGAGTAAGTTAACCTGATTTGTTTCAGTTTTTGCAAGACTTTTAGTTTTCTTATCTTAGTCTGCATTAATGAGTTATAATTCAAGTCACAAAAATAATAGAATTGGGTTATAACCCAAGGCGTAAGAATGAGCTGACAAACTTGGTTCTGCCCTGGTTTGGCCTCTTCCTGGGCTGCAGTCCCTTATGTTCTATAACATAATGTCTTTTGTGAGGTTCCTTGCTTTTGTCGAGTATGTTTTGTGTGGGTGTCTTAAAGGACTTGGGCTTGTTGACAGACCTCAACCATTTTCTGATCACAGGGTAGCAGACTCACCATCTGTGTCTGCAGGGAGTGGGTGGGTCTTGGGTGCTTTGAGTTCTTTGATCCGAACCCCCACACACGCTCTCTTGTCTCATTCCCTCCTGCAGCCCCTCTCCCGCCAGCACCCTGCACCCCCTCTCCATGCCTGTACCTGCTCACACATTTTGGAAAGAGGAGGTGGACACTTTCTTTGAGGTGGCCCTTTTCTTTGAGACAGAGCCCTGGCCTCGCAAGGACGCCTTCATGTAAGCATGGGGCCGCTGCTTCTGTAAGAAAGTCCTCCTTTCCTGCCCTGAATTCAGGAATAGCCTCATCTGAGACACAAAGGGAAAGGCTGCTGGAACCTGCAGGTGGACTCGCCGCGGCTGGTATTCTCTTGCCTCCTGCACCTCCCTCTTAGAGACTGGCATCCCAGAGGATCCTAATTTTAATTTGGATAAAGATAAATCTCAACTATTCAGCCAGGATCCAGTGAAATCTGCATCATTCTTAGATCTCAAATTGATCCACTAGGCCAGGGCTGCAGATAATGAAGCGGGAGTAGGTGTGTTGAAAGAGCGATTAGAGAGAAAGGGTGTCAGCATCTCTGAGGGCTCAGTTCCTCACTTTGTTTTCTCTTCATTCTAGACCACAGTCTGTTAACCATGCTCTAAATTCTAATTAAAAGTGAACGATATTATTCATTCAACATATACTTATTGAATACCCAGTATAGGCAGATATTCTTGTGGGTGATGGATATTCAGGAATGAAGAGACTTGTCTCAGGTCTCATGGAGTTTACATGTCCTAATCTTGGGGGTACTCAAATAATACATCAATAAACAAGATAATTTCAGATAATGATGAGTTTTATAAAGGAAATACAATGGAATCTTTTAATGCAAAGTGACCAGGAGAGTAGCTAGCTTAGATGGAGTAACCAGTGAAGATACTGAGGAGGTAAAGTTTGAATATTTAGTTTTTAAAAATTTATTTCTTTGACCGTGCTGGGTCTTAGTTGCAGCACACAGGATCTGTTTTAGTTGTGGCATACAGAATCTTTCAGTTGCAGCTTGAGAACCCTCAGTTGTGACATGTGGGATCTAGTTCCCCAGCCAGGGACCAAACCTGGGCCTCCTGCATTGGGAGTGCGGAGTCTTAGCCACTGGACCACCGCAGAGGTCCCCAAGAAGGCAAAGTTTGGACTAGAATTGAATGACAAGAGGCCACCTATGTGAAATCTATGATAGACACACCCTGGTAAGAGTTAGCAGCAAGGTAAAGGCTCTGATGAGGAATTGCAGAGAATAAGGGAGGCAAATGTGGCTGAAGTGGAGTAAGCAGAGGATGACAGGTAGGCGTTGAAGTCAGGAAAAAAAAAAAAAAAAGACAGGCACTAGATCATGTATATCCTTAGAGACCATGGTAAAGACTTTGGATTTAATTCCACTTGTCATGTGAAGCCATTGAAGGTTTCTTAGCAGAGACAATATGATATAATTTAACAGCAGTTTAATATCAAAAATGAAAAGTATGAGACTTCAGCTATCAGCCGTGAAGGGGTAAGACAAGCTAGAATTAGGCCCCCCCCCCCCGCCATAAAGAACTAGAAAATTGAAAGGAAAAAAGAAAATGGCTAATTTTAAACCTTGGAAAATAGCAGCACAGGACCCGTCTTTCTGGGAAAAGTGAAGTCAGGTTATCCTAGGCTGTTTACCTGGAGGTAATTCCATGTCTAAGGCACAGAGAGGGTTGACCTGAGTCAAGTTCAGCAATCTCACTGAGGTAAGGAAACAGAGATCATACTTTCAGGAGGCTGGGAAGGATTTTTGTGGGATTGAAAACCTGAAATGAGAAAGAGCTCCAGAAATATGCATAGGGCTCCTCTTGAGTCTTTGTCTAAATATCAATCTGCACAGTTCAAGAGAAACTCCCTAAGGTTGGAAAAGAACAATTTCTGAGGAAATAACAATTATCATGGAGTTGTAAGAAGAACAATGTCATGACTTTCTAGTTCCTTTAAGCCAGAGTGGAAAGACTACTGAATTCAAGAGATCTCAGAAGGACCATGTCTTAGAAGTGGGGTTAAATTCATGTTAAAATAAGGATTATTCTAGAATGCCATCAAAAGGAATAAACTAACCTGTAAGTAATTGTGCCAGAAAAAATCTCACCTTTTAAAAAGGAGTTTTAAAATTTAACACACACACACACACCAGGAAAATATGACTTGTAAACAGGAAAAAGATTCCAACAAAACTTTAGAGGTGGAAATAACAAAGATATTCAAAGCATAAATAAAGGATACTAAAAGCACTGTTATAAATATGCTCAAGGATATAAAGGAACATATGAATATGATGAGGAAGAAAATGGACGATTCTTATATTGTCTGAATAGTGGTATAATATTATTCGAAGAAAGAGTAACATAGTTTAAAGATGAATATTGCAAATCCTAGAGAAGCCCAAAATCCAAAGCAATGACAGTCCAAGAAAAGGCAGAAAATAGAAAAAAGGAACAAAGAATAGATGTAAAAAGTAGGAAGCAAAGAGCAAAATGGTAAATAGAGACCCAAACATTATTAATAATGCTAAATGAAATGGCCTCAATATTTCATCGAAAGGCATACATTGTCAGATTGGATAAAAACCAAGAGCTGTAGAAGAAACTCTCTTTATATATAAATACATAGGTAAGTTAAAAAAAAGATGAAACAAAATATACCATGCAAATGCTAATCAAAAGAAATCTGATTCAGCTGTATTAATGTCAGATAAAAATTCAGGGCAAGGAATATTAAGAATATTACCAGGCATAAAAAGAGACATTTCATGATGAAAAGATGTCCTTTTTTCCCAAGAAGATATAACCATCTTAAATGTGTGTGCATCTAATCACTTAAAAATACACGAAATGACCACTAATGGAATGCTATTGGTAAAGAGAAATAAACAAAAATACATTAGTAGTTAGAGGTTTCAGTACTTTTCTTTCATTCATTACAAAACAAGTATGCCAAAACATATGAAGTATATAGATGACTTGAGAGCATTGCCCATCATCTTGACTGTATGACTTTTGTAGAACACTTTATTCAACAACAGGAGAATATGCATTCTTTTCTAGTACATATCTAACGTCAAGACAGACAATATTATGAGCCATGAAATAAATATCAATAAACTTAAACTGATTGAAGTCTTACAGGATGTATTCTGTGACCACATTAGAATTAAACAGAATTGTAGCTGGAAAATACTCAAAATTTGAAAATTAAGCAATAAACTTCTAAAAATAAATGGGTTCAAAAGAAATCACAAGGGTAATTAAGAAAGACTTTGAACTGAATTAAAATGAAAAACAACACATTAAAATTTGTGCCATATG